>JABUQX010080136.1:0-10000 GCA_015478945.1 Trachelipus rathkii
TTACCAACGTTAAATTCTTAATTCCTGGCAGCTCTAGTTGTAAGTTTTCCTGTGAGTTTTCGGAATTCCAAATTATTAAATGGATCCTTGGCACAAGAGGACCAGCGAGGAACAGTTGAAACATCCTTAGTATTACCGCTATAATCACAAGAATGACGTTATAATGTGTATGAGATAAATGGCAACGGAAGATAGTTTAAATATGCCATCCAAATCTCCTCACTGATATACAGAACACACTATCTATTATCTTGCAATCGGTGCCTATTGTATCTATTCCTCTCGTAGCACCCGTTTCTATGAGCATCATATATACTCGAAAGGCTGACACAGAAAATTTGATCATCCGTATATCTTATTGAGTACATCTAGCAGACAGCTCTAGATAAGATTAAATTTATTTTAATTTAGATTTGTTTCCTTATTAATTTGAAGTTTTATAAAACAAAAGTGTTTTCATACACTTTTGGTTATTATTATATCATATTTACACGTTTTTTACTAGAAGACTTATAAATGCATCAATTAGCAAAATTGTTGAATGAATACCGTAATTAAATTGTTGGCCTAGGACTAGTGCTAGTCTGTAGAAACATAACTCTCTACAGGCATAGAGAGCCTTTCTCTCTCTTCAAAAGTATTCAAATTAATCCGAGTGAACAGTCATAACCCCAGAAAATTCCTGTTTGTTGTTCCCAGTCCAGCTGTCTTCGCTTGTGGCCACATAAATGACCTTTAATAAAATGTTTGAGTGTAAATCTTAGCCTTGCTCTCATAATTATGCATATGACATCTCAGTAATCTTTCATCACTTTTCTTCTGGAGGGGTAGGTGGAAAATCAGAATTCAGGTAGGACAGGAATTCGACAAACACAAAGACCTCAGACTCCACAATGTGAATAGGTCCAATGTCATGTAGCAGAAATATTTGGAATAGAATAATAGGATCTGAAAATGATATTAATGACAAATGAAACTTGGTATTTCAAATTTCAAATGGTTATTAATGACAAATAATTCTGTTAGTTTTTTAACCTCTTAGTTGTGACACCATCACTTACACTGTACTTAAAATAAAACATCTTAAACTTATATACAAAGCATCTCAAGAGCACTCTTCTGTTTAAATATTTTCGACATAAGAATGAAGAAATGATGAAGTCTGACCTTTTTGCTGGTGTCTCAACTGTCTTTGAGTAGCAGCTCCGGCCACGTCTTTGACCCTCCTTCAATTGCAGTACACATATCCTTGTTGCACTAAGAGAGTTCTAAAAAAAGTTAACAAACTAAAATCCCTTAGTGCATGAAAATAAAACATATGTGAAATAGTAAGGCGTTAATTTTAACACCATTACAACAAAGGAGTAATAGGACAATCTTCAATAAAAAGTAGTCGAGGTGTAAACTTATACTTTAAAAATAGGATCATAGTAGTTGTTCTAGGCGATTTCAACTGTGTTGATTTATATGTCAAAGATGAAAAGGTGTCTTTCATGGCAAATCAGGAGGAGCAATTCAAGAGGTCTTTTTACGTATGTACATTCACTCTAATTGCCTCTCAAAAATTTCATTCTTGGACTCACACTGGACATACTCACCAGAGCTAGTAAATGAGGTAAGATGGTGGCCTAATGAGGGCGCTCCAAGGCCTATTTCACGTGTGCCTTGTACTTGTTTCCTTGGGAATGAGGTGTCTGTTAACCGTTAGGATCACACTTCTCATAAGTAAGGTGTCTCATGGCAAATCAGCGAGGAGTTGTATCCGTTTCTCTTAAAAAGAAACTGCCACTTAAGAACTTATTTTTCATATCATAGGTTATCTTAAAACTCATAACTCTTATACACAGTTTGAATCTGCTATTACAGCAGAGTTTAAGTATATATAAGCTCTCTTTATGTAAACTGGGCTAATAATAAATAATAATAAATAATAATATTTAAATAATAATACATGAAATTATTATATAATGAGAAAATACTCAAAGGTAGCCTAACGTAAAACCAACAAATACAATCAACTCACCCTGTTGGTCCTTCCTTAATTTGAGATGTTGTAAAGTGTTAAAGTGTAAAGAAAAACGTACTTTTTTCTTTTAGGTAACCAAACTGATACCTATTTCTTAATACTATCTGTTGGGTATGCTACGCTCAGCTACACCAACCAATGGATCTCACCCTCAGCTACACCAACCTATGGATCTCACCCTACTACCCCGATCACTAGTCAGACGTACACAGTGCGCACCTAAGACCTAACTACCAAGGGTCATTTACGGGTACTTATCCAGAGGGAGGGGCTACACATTTACATTTAAGGAAAGGAAATAAATCATCCACAGGATGTTACCTGTAGAAAGAAAGAATATATACATATAAAATAAAACAAGAAAACACAGACACTCCTCTACCACCAGACGACATAGTCGTCTGGTCACCTCCCTATAGTTACTCTCTTGCTCCTCCAGTGGTAGCCCTTGGTAGACACCATCACATCTTCTCTGCCATTTGACACAGACTGCAAAACACAACACATCATACCTAAGAGAAGAGAGGGAAAAAAACAATCAATCTTAATTCCTTTTCTCTCCCCCTCTTTCAACTTGAAACAAAACCGTCTTCACAGCCAACCTTATCTTTCTGGACCGACAGTTAGGCACCTAACCCTAAGAGCCACATCTCATAGCTCTCTAATAACATCATCACACTACAAATCACCACTATCCTAAACACGCTCACCGCCACACCAGACCCCACTCCAAAACACCGCACTCACTCCGGGTCAGACATATATCCGAATCACGAATATACCCCAACCTTCTTAACAACACAACATGATCTCCTTCTACTAACTTCTCCTCCGTGACCATTCCCGTTTTTCAGCTGATTTTCAGACGTATCTCGAAAATGTAATCCCAATCAATTATCTTTCAATCAAATAATTCTCACCTTTCTTCTTCCTCAATTGAGAGCGAGCGCGCGCGCCTAAACTACGCTTATCAACCTTACAACCTTACGTTTCATCTTTGTTCCTTTTCCTTGACTCCCTTTGTAAAAAATTTCTATCACATTCATACCACTTCATATCACACTTAACACTCTCCACCTTCACTATTTCCAAAGCTCTCTCTTAACCGTTCTTCTACTCTGCGCCAAATATATAACTATCTTAAGTGCTCACTTAAAACCCTTCTGCCATCTGCTGACCTCTCTGACCTTTCGTCGACTTCCTTCCCACTGACTGACAACGAATAGCACACTCTATCGTCCTTCACACCAACCCTATGATGCCCTTTTTCAGATTTTAAAATCAAGTATTTCACACATCTACTTCATATTCCTTTCTGACTTCAACTCAATTATACTCGCATCACTGCCACCTTACTATAATTACCAACTCCACAACTCACACACCTACTTACATATCCTACTTTGTTCTCCTAGTATATCATTCACTCACTGCTCACAATTGTACACATAATATCGCAAACCGTTATCAATACACAGCTCACCTTCCCTTCCTACCTTTTGTTCTCATCTATTCACCCCTCCGCTCCAGACTTTCTAACCTTCTTTCCTGAAACCAAACTCACACTGCTATCTTACACACCTCATCATAAGTACCTTGTAGATCGTGCGAACATTCCACAAACTTAAGCAGCCCATGTCACAATATGTCAACACATCCTATCTTTCTGCATAATTCTCAATAACCTTCACTTTCCCAAGATAACACATTTAATTTCATTCTCTTCTATCTTCCTGGTGAAGCAGAACCACCCAGTATTTCTCTTCTAACCACCACTACTATCACACAATTACGCGAAGTAAAACACTAAGTTCGCAAGAGACATTTCATAACGGCCTTAGTCCCTCCACCTACAGCACGTCCCACCCTTCTATGACTCCGTATTTAAGTATCACATCATACTCATTATTGGACAGCTTAATTAATAGTGTAATGGTACACCTTGAACCTACACAATTACTAACTCAATCCAAACTTACCACAATATCTCCTTGTCTAGCATTCAAAACTCAGTTTTGACAACCCTATCAACCCATACCACGCACCTCTAGGATCCCCAATCTTTTCTAGAGTCCACTTTCATGATACCCTTCAAGAATTATACAACAGAGTTACCGTTTTAATATATTCTCAATCTTACTTATCCATTTTTACTACAAACCATTCTACAGCCCCTTCACATTTATTCTTCTCCCTCTTCTGGTCCAATATGACCTCTCACATAATCCATATTTATAATTAAAGCATCCGATAAAAGGTTACGAAACCACCCACTATTCCTCGCATTTCTCTACAAAAATAAATCCTCAGTAATGACACCTTATTTTACAGTCTCATGAACGATCACCTATTAATTCTTACCGTGTCACAACGCATCTCGGCTCCGCTTTCTACAATAGGATGTATACACATTTCCAAATATCTTTCCCTTTAAACCTCCTAACATCTAACCTTACATAAACAATCTTTACAACTTTATCTCATATCACCTCTATATCGAATTTACGCATATTCCCCTTCATGTATTAACACCGATTTCTGTCTTTTAATATAGAATATAATACTCACATTAAATTGTATCGTTAATCTAATCCCTTTTGCTTTATATCCTTTTTACTGAGGGCATAATCATTTCATCCACCTACCGTAAATATTTCATCCGACTACCTATTCTCCTTTGTTTTCCTAACGTCCTTCCAATCTATCACTACTAATTATATCACTCAATACTTATCAACCATTATACGTATCCTTATGGCTTCAACCGAAACTCTAATAACATAAACCTCACCTTGCAGGTTGATTCTAAAGACTCATCACTCATAATATTAAAGCTAGACCACAACTTTACACTATAAATTCCATTACCACATATCATCATATCACCATTACGGCAGTTATATATTTCAGCCCTTTAAAAACTCAGGACAAGAAATCCTACGTCCCTCTATCTTTTTCTACCACACTTATCCACTTTCCTTTCACTAACTACTCTCCACCAACCTTATAACCTAGTACCTGTAAATACAATACCTACGATCACTGCTATAAAACACCCAGAATCACCTTAGTATAACATCAATACCATTAAACTATAACACGACAACTCCACTAACGTTTCGGGTTTATCCAAAACCCATCATCAGCTAAAACCTTCCTTTTATATTAAAATTACCCAAAATCTAAACAACCACCTTCACCTGAGTATGAAAGCAGATCCGTTTAAATCTTAAATTAAAATTTATATAATCAGGAAACTAAACTCTCACATGTGCTACCATCTATATGTAGATGTAATAAAAATACTTCAAAGTAGCCTAATAACGTAATAAGACCATTACAAAAATATACAATTAATCAGTAGCACACCACTGCGTTGTGTACTCCCAATTCCTTAAATTTTGAGAATTGTGTAAAAGTATGTATATAAAGAATGTACAAGAAAAAACGTAACTATTTTATTATACTTTATAGGTAATTCCAAGCATTGATAACACCCGTCAATTTCTTATATACTATCATGTTGATGGCGTAAATTAGCACTAACGACTCGTAATTCTAACACACCAAATCCTAAATAGATCTCAACACACTACTACACATTTAATAATATCCGAGATCACTACATAGTCCAGACACGTACACAAGATGCGCACCTAATAGACCTAACATACCAAATAGGGTCATTTACGGTACTATTAATCATGAACAGAGGGAGGAGTGGCTAACACACATTTAATAACATTTAAGAAGAAATAGGAAATAAATCATCCACACATAGGATTGTATCCATTGTAAAAGTATAAGGAAAGTAATAATTAATACATAAAATAATAAAACAAAAACACAGACACTCCTCTAATCCAATCAAGTAAGATCGATCATAATGATCACGTTCCAAGTGCACCTATCCAATAATAAATAGTAAGCAAAAAGTTATACTAAACAATTCTCTATTAAGACATTTACCATCACAGTTAGTGGTTTACCCTATAGGTGATAGACACTCTATCACATCACTTATCTACCATTTGAACCTCACATATTGACATTATGCTAAAACAGCAACAACAGTCATACTAATATGGAGTAAGTAAAGAGGGAAAATAATAGAACACACTCATGCTCCATTACCTTTCCTGCGGACCACGCGACGTACATTTGCACTTGTATAGCAAAAAACCGTCTTACACCTACAACCACTAAAACTAATTCATCTGAACACCGACACACACTAATCCGCCAAACCACAACCTACATCATTAACACACCTACCAAACACAACCCACACCTAAGACACCAGATCTTGGCGCGATTGGTTGTGCTAGTTCCGACGTCACAAGTAATTTTAAAAAAAAAAATAAATATACCACCACATCCAAACTACACAACACTCACTCCGGGTCAAGACCATATCCGAATCACGAATATACCCCAACCTTCTCAACAACACAACATGATTCTCCTTCACCACTTCCTCTCCGCTCTTCACGATGTTTTCACACATCTATCAAACATAACTGTGACTCAGAAATAAGTAATTACCCACCAACAATTTCTTTCCAATCCAAACACACTCTCAACCTTTTCGCTCAATGAATTCTTTCATGCTTATTCCTAAGCACTACGCATTATCAACCATTACACACATACATTGTCACGTGTAGTTTTCCTTTTTTCCATTGTTCCCATTAGAATACCGTCATCTATCAACACCCCTCTTAATCTCTATATACAACCATTATATTAACAAACTCATAATACACCTCCACCTTCACTACTAACCAGAGTTCTTATCAATGCACTGCCGACAACACAAATTACACCACTTATGCTCACTTAACTAAACAATATTCCTTTCTGGACATCTCGTGGACCCTCTCTGACCTTTCGTCGACTTCCTTCCCACTGACTGCAAAACCCAAGCACACAAAAAACTTTAATCGTCCACTCTCAACACCAACCTCTATATTGATGACCTTTTTGCGAAAGAGTATTACTCCACATATCACTGAGCTTATCAATATTTCGTTCTTTCTGCTATGCTACCTAAATACTCTCTGAACATCCTACGTTGATTCTCATTCATTCACACCTGCCATTTGAAACCAAAAAGCGGGTATCCTACCCCACCTACAACTCAGAGCGAATACTCCTTTTTCTCCCTTTTATGTTCACCCTCTTCCCCTACAGTAACTCTATCATGCACACTCCTTACTTCTGCTTGACACACCTCATCATGAGTCCTTGCTAGACGTCACAGATTTCCCACAACAAATGCTTATCTGACCGTGCAAAAGTCCACCTTTTCGGTTTCATAACCTTCACTTCCCAAATACACATTATTCCTTCTACCTCCTGGTGGAGCAGCCAAGTCTACTCTCTCACCTCTATCACCATTACCCCGTACGGGTTGTCCCCTACCTACACCTCTACCTTCTTCCCTTTGTTCCCCATCATACCTCTTTTTCTTTTTGGACACTTAAATGCGTAATGGTACCTTGAAGGCTAATCCTTTTGAACCAACACAATTACATCAGCATTTGTCGTGACAACAGTCAGTCACCTCCTGAAACCTTGATCCCTATTGCTATGTCAACAGTTCTTAGCACCATGACACCGGCAGAGTTTTCAAAGGTCCAGGTCCCAACACTGCATGGTGTCCCACAAACTTTTCTGGAGTCCTTGCAGCATAACCTCTGATTTCTCTGTGAGTTTCTCACATAATGAAAGACCCAAACTACTACCATTCCTCACGCACCATCTTAGAAAGACCCCCTTCACATTCATATTGTCTCTCTCGCTTATCGTTTGGTCTCAGACACAGCCCTTCCACTATATATAGGCCTCTATAACTAATAAGAGCCACTGCGAAAACATCTCTGAAAGCGACGCCCACAGCCCCTTTCCACGACATAACGAGAGACCATAGCACGAATATTTGTTACACTCTTATATGTCACTACCACACGGAATCTCCGCTCCTTCCAAATAAGATTCTAAAAAAACTGAGTCATAGTCTTCCCCTAAATCCAGTACACGCTTAACCAACAATCTTACAAATCTTATCTCTAGTCATCATCCTCTGAAATAATCCATAATCCGTGCGAGATTTCGCATATTCCCTCATTGATTCACCTTTCTGTCGTCTTTATATAATAATAATCATTGGAGAGAATCAATAGCACATATATACTTGTCGTATCTATCCTTTGCTTTTACTTATAACGGCACAAATCTTATTCATTCCATATCTTCTCTCTGTAATTAATAATTCAGTCGCACACAACTCAAATTTTACGAATTTGTTTTTCCTTAAGCGCTATACACAAATTTTTCTAATCTGCATAAAGTTCTTGGTACTTGTACTTGTAATTGATACCCTCATAAGCGCTTTGGAGCTCTCGTCACAACATCCATAAGTACATAATATGACACTCAACCTAGCAGGTTTTGTTCAAACTTAACTCAAATCACCGTAAATTAAAGCTTGAACCACAAACTATCCTTATCTTCTTCGAACACATTTCGAGAAACACATCTGCAGTTATATTCGACCCTGTATTGAAATACACTCAGGCACATTAGATTCTACCTGTCCCCTCTTTTCTTAAACCCTAACTGACTTCCACTTCCTTTCACTATCTCTAGTCATCTTGAACCCACACATACGTACCTACTCGAACCCTTCCAACGCACCTTTAACTACTATAACCTATCCTTATCATCCTTACTCCAATTCATTATCACCTATTACAAACACTATTACTATACAAAAACCAACAAGACACAACTTCCATAACTACTACTAATATTATATACCACTCAACAACCTCACTCACAGAGCCGTTCATCTAGGAATTAACGTCTCACTGCTCATAACCAAGTGTAAAGAAATAACTCAAAATGATAGCCTAACGTTTAAACCAAACAAAATACAATCAACTCACCCTGTTGGTCCTTCCTTAATTTGTAGATTGTTATGTAAAAGTGATTAAAGTGTAAAAAAAAAACTTACTTTATTTGTATCTTTAGTAATACCAACTGTACCTATTTCTTATATAACAATTCTAGTTTGGAGGTATGCCACTACGCTCAGCTACATACCAATCCATTGGATACTCTACGCATCTATCATTAAAACCTATATACTATATATCTATAAAATATAATCATATAATATATATACTACTACCGAATCATCTAAGTCAGACGTATCACAGTGCGCAACCTATAGACCTAACTACCAGAGGGTCATTTTTACGGGTACTTATTAACCATGAAGGGAGGGTGACTAAGCAGAATTGACATCTGATGGTATAGTGCATAGGTTTTAAAC
Organism: Trachelipus rathkii; assembly: GCA_015478945.1. NCBI lineage: Eukaryota > Metazoa > Arthropoda > Malacostraca > Isopoda > Trachelipodidae > Trachelipus > Trachelipus rathkii. Next base: position 9,366 of record JABUQX010080136.1, read on the forward strand.
TGCCGAAGACTTTGATAGGTAATACCTGATAGAAGTAAATAGAATAATATACTAATATTATAAAAACATAGAAAATACACAGAACGACTCCTCTACACAACCGACGACATTAAGTCGTTACTGGTTACTCCTAATTAGTATACTTACTCATTGCTCCTCTCAAGTGTGTATAGCTTCTGGTAAGACACCATCACATTCATTCTCTTGCACCATTTGTGGACACAGTGACTGCATAAAACATCAACACATCATACCTAAGAGAAGAGAGGTAGAAAAAAAAAATAAATCAAATTATTATATATCCACTTTCTCTCCCCCTATTCATTATCACTTTAAAGAGAAGACGTTGTTATGGCTGGGTTTTCTGTATATATTCTCGTAATATTGAATAACACACCTAACCTACAAAACCATATAACATACCCTACTCCATATTATAAACATACATACCTACAATAAACACACCAACACACTGACACCTTATCATCACCCACCACCAGTAACCCCACTTTAACTCAAAAACACCACTACTCAGCTCCGGGTTCAGACAAATTAACCGTAATCACGAATATAACCTACCAACCTTCTTTAACTAAAAATCACATACATGATTATCTCCTTCACCTTCTCTCCGA
>JABUQX010080136.1:12500-32500 GCA_015478945.1 Trachelipus rathkii
ATCATCTCATACCGAACACCTATACTATCAAAACCAACAAGACCACACAACTCCACTAACTACATACCAACTCACACCACCTCACCCAGAGCCGTTCTTCGGAACTACGCTCTGAGCTACCTAAAGTGGTAGAAAATATCATTATATATATATATCAAAGGTAGTACCTAACGTAATAAGTATAAAACCAAACAATAAAATAACAATTCAAACTCAACTCCTGTTGGTCCTTCCTTAATATTTTGAGATGTTGTAGAAGTGTTATAAAAGTTGTATAAAGAAAAACGTATACTTTTTTTCTTTAGGTAAAACCTAACTGATACACCTATTTTACTATTTAATATATACTATCTGTTTGTAGGTATGCTATCACGCTCAGCTAACCCTAAACCTAATGGATCCACCCTAACTACCTATTTATATATACCGATACACTAGTTCAGTACACGTTACACAGTGCGAGCATCTAAAGTACATATACATACTCAAGGGTCCACATTTTACGGGTACTTTTCAGTAAGGGAGGTGAGGCTACACATTTACATCAATAAGGAATAAGGAAATAAATCATCCCACAGGATGTTACCCTGTAAGAAGATAAAGTAAATATATAACTATAATAAAACAAGAAATACAACAGACACTTCCTCTAACCACCAGAATATAACGACCATAGTCGTTCATACTATTGGATCATTCCTATAATAGTTTAATACTCTCTTGCTACCTCCAGTGTGATAGCTCATATGGTAGACACCATTACATCATCTTTCTCATGCCTCAATTTGTAACACTATAGACTTGAAAAACACAACACATACAATTAACTAAGAGAAGAGAGGGGAAAAAACAATCAAATACTTAATCTTTCTCTTCGACTCTCCCCCTTACTTTCACTTTGAACAAAAACGAGAGTCTTCTACAACCACTAACTACTTCACTTGACCACTGAACATTACTACCTTAACCTCACCAAAACCTAACACCTACTCATAAACTAACACCTACCATACACACACATCCTATAACTCCACTATATCACCCCACCTATAAACCAGACCCTCACTATCACCAAAACACCTAACAAACTCAACTCCGGAGTCAGACATATCCGAAATTACTAAACGAAATAAATAACCCCAACCTTATTACTTAACAACACAACATGAATTCTCTCTATCACTTACTATCTCTCTCAGTCCTATTCGATTTTATCACTATCTATCACTATTAACATCGAAAAGTTATATACCCTAACATATTTATATTCTTTCCAATCCAAATAAATTCCCACCTATTTATCTTCTTCACTTCAATATGATTCTAGTCTCAACTTTATCCGCAACTTTTACGCTTTAATCAACTATTACACTACGTTTTACACTATGTTTCCCTTTTTCCTATGCTCCCTTATGATTAACCCCATCATACAATCACATAATACCCTTCTATTTCACCTTTAAACATCATTATCCACCTTTTACTACTACTTCCTGTTCTTTATATATTTACACCTGCGCCACAATTATACACTTATGCTTCACTTAAGTTATCCTTCTAGCCACTCTGACATCATCTTTGAGTAACTCATTTCTGTCAGACTTTATCCTTCCCACTTATGACTTGAACATACAGAAATAGCACACTCTAATTCGTACCCTTTCAACACTAACAACTCTAAATGATGCCCTTTTATTATCTAAGGATTTAAAATCAAGTATTTCAACACAATCTCTTCATAATTCCTTTCTGCTATCACCAATTACTCGCAATCAATCTAGTCCAACCTACATAATAAATATTAGTATATACTCACACACCTCTTCCAATAATTCCTACTGTTGTTTACTCTTCATTTACCACACTGCCATTTTTAGTAAACTAAACTAGACTACCCTACCTTACTCACTCATACCTTCCTTTATCTCCTTATAATTTCACACCTCCACCCTCAGTAAACTCTTCTGACCTTACACTTGCTTACACACCTACATGCATTAAATGTATACTTGTAGAATAAGACGTTACACATATTATCCTACCACTAAAATTGCTTATTATACTGAACCTGCAAAAGTCCACATAACCTATCATTATCGATTTTTCATAACCTTCACTTATTATTCACCAAATGATAACAAATCTATTAATTCCTTCTACCTCCTTAGGAGCTAGACAAGTCTTAATCTACTCTCACCACATCTATCCACCATTACCTATATATATTATATACATATATATATATATATCAAATATATAATATATACCGTACGGGTTTTCCACCTTAACCTACACCTCTACTCATTTCTTATCCCTTTGTTTACCCCTACATCATAACTCTATTTTGTGGAGACACACCTTAAAAATGCGTAATAAATGGTAACCTTTGAACACTTATATAATACCATCAACGAATATATACACTCGTCACCTTAACTAAAACCTGTCTATTTTAGCATTCAACCTATGAATTGAGACACATCACCCATTTACACATACTCACCATCTGGCCCATAACTTTCTGAACCTCATTCAGCATACCTCCTTGAAAATTTCCTGAGTACCATACCAACTACTACCATTTTTCACCTACCTACAGCCCTTCACATTTATTCTCTCCTTCTTGCCAAAACCCTCACATATATGATTATATTAAAAGTACATCTCTGAGAAAAGTGAGTCGAACACCCACTATTACTCACTTACTTTCCCACAATAGGAACCTAAACCAATTATGTCTCATGATTGCCACTTACACATCTGCTCCTTATCAATTGGGGTGTGATTCAAAAAGAATATATAGTGGCAGGTTCGGTCACACTATAAGCGAGATATCACTACTGCAATATTCTCTACTTCCAATAAATACAGACTATCAAAACAATCTTACAAATCACTTTCTCTCTAGTCACACACAAAGCAAAAGTCATACCGGCGAGTTATTCGTGCGACTATTCATCAATTATGATTCAACTTTCTGTCTTTTATATCCATAGACATATTAACATAATACACTCTTGTCGTATCTATCCCTTGCTTTTCTTTCCGCAAAATCTTTCATCCCAACCTCCGTAATATTTTCATCCCACATTTGGCTGAAGGTGAATTTTTTTGTAGTTCGACCCTTCTTAGATTTTCCTAACGACTATCCCAATCTTAACACCATCCCTACACTACCCAACCAATTAGCCTTGCGCTCTCCAAACACCATGAAGCGAAATCTTCATGCATGCAGGATTGTTCAAATCTTCATTCACATAACATAATATGAAGCTGGAAGCCCACAACGATGTACCTTAAGTTAAATTCTTCCACAACATCATTCCGAGCTCATGTAGGTCTCGTGTGCTATGAGTTATAACCATCGACCTTTGTAAAAACATCGGAGAGAGATTTCCTAAGTCTCGAATCTTTTCCATCACCTACCTACTGTATTCCACTTACCTTTTCACTAACTCTTTAACTTTCTAAATCAATTCTTCTTTTAAACCCACACCTACTCCGCACCATCCTTTATCATCCTTACGCCATTCTCATAGTCACCTTATCTATCCCCGATAAACTACCAGCCCTTATATATCCAACACAAACACGCAATCAGAGCCAAGCATGCCACACTCACATACAAACTTTCGACATCACACACCTCATCTTGTCACCAAGTGTTAGTCCGCCGTAATCTTCAGGAACTACGTCCTCTGTGCTACGCAGTTGAGCCAAAATTACTTCAATCACGGGATAGCCATAAGCGTAAAACCAACAAATACAATGCAACACACTCACAGCGTAGGCCGTGATGTAACCTCTATTAATAATTCATTAATTTTTGAGAATGTTAAAAAGGTTGTTAAGAGTGTGTTTGTATAATGATAACTACTTTTTGCGGAGGGTTAACTCGAAGAAATGATACCTATGTCTATATTACTTATATTTGTTGTGCAGTGTATGCTTGGGCTTGAACGCTGCAAAACGGCCCTAATCTACCTAGGCCTAGTGGGATCTACGAGCCCTACGCTAACCAAGAAACATTCATATTATTAAAACAATGTTTCTAGTAAATTGTAGATTTTGGCGAGTCAACTGGAGTGCCATGAATCCGTACACTAGTGGGCGAGTAGACGATGCGATTCTAAGAACAATAACTATCAGAGAGTGTCATATATACGTGGGTACTACTTGATCCAGAGGGATGGGGTCTAGCGACGATTTTAACAACTTTACCGGAATAGGGTAAGCATCAAAATTATAACCACAGTGAGTAGTTTTGGTCTCTCGTGTAGAAAGAACAAGAGACACGACACCAGAATTCCAATATACACTCAAGTAATCCCCAGAGACACTAAAAGTAACATCCGTCCCTTCCGGATCACGCCCCTTGACATGACCCGTCAAGTAACTGGTCTTCTCCAAAGCTTCCTATAGTTACTCTCTTGAGTCACTATAACAGTATAAGCCAGTGAGAGAGCACCCACCCTTGGTAAGACAACCATGCCACATGCTTCTCTTTGCTTATTGAGACACAGAAATCGTGCAACATAAACAACATCATACCCTTAAATTAAGAGAGAGTAAGTGATTGGAAGAACAAACAAAATAAAATAATTTTAGACCAGTTTACAGTATTTTCAGAGGAATAAGATCACATAAAATATATTGTCTTCATTTGCATATTCAATCAAAAGATTAAACAAGTTATTTTTTCATACTAATAATAGAAAAATCAACTAACATCTAATAATCAAAAATCAAAGGTAACAACCGTACAGTACCCTTATTGTAATACAATAACTAAATAATAATAATACATAAATTATTCTAATAAAGTACTAATATTATCCAATAGAACTTTAAGTATTATCGTACTATTTATTATAAATATATCATATATATAAATATACTATATACATACTTATATACATAGGATTATATATTAATATTGTACATCACCATTATACTCAACCAAATAGGATTGGAACGTGTTTATTACTTTACACTATTTTCGTATTTTCATAATTTATCATTTACTCACTACACTTTTTTTCCCGGATTGAGCGGGGTAGTGGCAACGTACGCCTCTCTCATTCAACACTTCCCCCATCTTCGCCCTCACCCTTGCAATCTGCAATCAATCCGTGTCCGCTTTTCATCCACAATATCTACCCTCCCCCTACAACTTATTTTAACTCCCAACTCTGAATACTCTCTGTCGCGAACTTACACGTTGCCTAACAACCCCTCTCTTATCCACCCCTACATCGACTCCTCCCTACACACGCATCTGAGCGCGAGCGCGAGCGAATAGGCTCCTCCCACCCTCCTTCTTTGACTCTCGCCTACCCCCCTTCCTCTCCTTCCTATCACCAACTTACTATTATCTACATTTACTTTCAAACCCTCTTTTTACACCCCTGCAAAATCCCTCTACAAATCCCAGCCTCCCAACTCTCCTACACTAACTCTTTCCAGAACATCTCTCTGTTTTCCTTACCCTATTCTCACTAGATGCCCAGTACCACATCACTTATAAACGCATTCACACCTTATTCTCCGATTCTTCCCACCGCAATCCATTCCTCCACTCACATCTCTCACTCTACAACACACCCTATGAGCCCTAATCACCGTCTCTCCCCTTACCTTGCTTATCCTTCTCCACAATACCCCACTCTCAACTTCCCCTCCCTTCCATATTTCCAAATACTTCCAAGAGTACTTCCCTTTGGACCTGGCATTCAACCCCCCACGTTTCAACACCTCCATGCCTACAAACACCCAAGCTCGGTACAGCCACCATCCAATTCTTCTCATTTACAAACGAAAAAGAAATTTATGAAAAAAATCTTGAAATCAAAATCAATCTCCATAAAATTATCTCACCATTCACAGGAGACTAAACACCTCATACAACATTCCTACTCTCATCCGTCTCTCCCTACCTCCTATGACTTTCTCATCTTCACCTTCACACTTACTACCCACCATCACCCCCTCTACCACCACCACATTATTCCATCCTAAACTTATCTCAAGATCCTATTTTATCTTCATTTCCAATCAACTACAATGCTTCACTATCGTCCCCCTACATTCAAATACCTCCATAAGCCTTCCTTGTACGACGCGCATCCCCCTTCCCTCTCATTTCCTTCCTCCTCAAACAACGAAGCACTTTACCTCTATACCTCCTGGGTTTATTTTAAAGCCCCCTTATCCTTATACCACACATACTCCACTAAACACACATTCTCCTCAACACTCCCTCGACTCCTTAAATACTCTTTTTAGCGCCTTTTCCGCGTTCTTCGTCACAAGGGCAGTATATCGTCCGCAAACAGCTATCAGTTCACTTTCCCTTTCTATCATTTTTCCCATTCATCAATTTGCCACTCCCTCTCTGCCTCTCCCCTCACTCAGATTTCCTCTACAAACACTCCTCTCATATTAATTCACATTGATAAAGCAATCGGTAAGACATTACACATTCCCTTGCCTCAATCTTCTCACCACCCCAAACACTCTCACTCTCCCCTCTTCAACACTCCCACAGCACATTCTATCTCTATTCCTTATTAAAAGGCCCGTAATACCTTCCTTAATTTGCCCCCCCTCCATTTTCCTCAACACCTCTCCACATTTTCCCCCCTTCTTCATTCTCTATCATATTGCTTTCTCTAAACTAAAAAAACACCCTTATCACTTTCCTTTCCTCGTCTATACTTTTTTCTCCGCAAGTCATCTTTATTCGTAAACACTGGTTTCACACACCATTCTCGGGTGTCCCTCCTCTAAATCCTCCTTGTTCTTCCCTCCACCACTGCCCTCTGTTAAACCTCTCACTCTCTCAATCAGTATTCTCCATACACTTTCCCTACCACACTTAAAAGACAAATACTCTATATTTCCCACATTCCATCCTATCCCCCTTTCCCTCTTATACAGGGGACCAAACAACCATCCTCCCAATCCTGTGGAACCTCACCAGGAAATCAACATTTCTTTACAATCTGACCTATTTGACTTACAATAAAATTAAAAGACAAAACCTGGAAACAGAAACTAACAAACCATTCTCACATTTTTTTTTTACATCCAAACCTGAAGAAATCACTAGCATACTTGCAACCAACAATAAAGAGTTCCTCAATTTGTATTTCATCCCTCCCCTCCCCTCCCCATTCATTCCCCAACCTCACCTCTTGCAAAGTCCCTCCACTCCCCTCCCCCACCCACCCTTCATTCAATAATCCGCTAAAATACCTCCCCCCACCTCTTTCTCACCCTTTCCTCTCCTCCTATCCACTCCCCATCTCCTCCCTTAATCCTCTCTCCCAACCCCTCCTTCTTCTTCCTTTTATCTATTCACTATTCTTTACGAGTAAATGGAATTCCTAAATGTAAAAGTTTCAGTTCACTTTCTGACACCACTCATCTTTTGCCTCCTTCTCTTCGTACCTCTCCACCGCCCTCTTTTGCCTTCCCTCTAACCCTTCTATATTCCTCCAAGCTTTCCCTTCTCCTACTTCCCAACCATTTCACAAAAGCCTCCTTTTTCCTTTTCACCACCTCCTTCACCTCCCCATTCCACCATTCACTCCCTTTCCTTCTACTTGCACCCCCCCTTTTTCTCCACATACCCCTCTCGCCTCTTCACATACTGCCTCTTTAAATCTCCTCCACTCCCCCTCTACCTTCCCCATTCCTGTCCCTCTCACGTCCCTCTCCAACCTATTCCTTCCATACCTCTCCCTAAACTCCCTCTTACACACTGTTTCCTCCAATTTTTCCACCTTTAACACTTCTACTTTCCTCTTTTCTCCCCTATCCCTAACCATCACCTCTCCTCCCACCTATCCTAGCAACCACCAAAAAGTGATCCGATATCCCCCTCCCCGCCCCTCTAAATACATTTACATCTAGCAATCTGCCTCTATCCTTCCATTTACACCCACATAATCCAGTACCGCCCTCCTCCCGTTATCTCACTCTTTCCAGTATACTTATGATCTCACTTTTTTTGAACCAAGTAATCCCCACTATCATTCTTCTTTCAGCACACAACTCTAATAGACTTTCTCCATTAACATTCCTCTCCCCTACCGCCAAATGTCCCTATTCTTCTCCCCATCTCCTCTCATCCCACTCCTGCATTCAAATCTTCCCAATAGACATTATTTTCATCTATTTACCCCAAAACTTCCTTCCAACACTCACTTCAACTCACGGTCCCAAATCTTTCCTCTCTCCTTCCTTCCCTTCGCTCAATTCACTTGGTGCATTACGCGCATACAAAAACCCACATTTTCCCCCCAAATTTCACTTTTCACACCACATTAATCCTGGAATCTCAACCTGACTACATCACTCCTTACCGTTATCCCTACCCTCTTTTCCTCATAATATTCCCACCCCTTCCCTCGCCCTCACTCTTTCGTTCACCCCTTGATATCACCCCCTTGTATTTTCCAAAGTCCACCTCCCTCTTTCCTCCCCTTCAACTTAGTTTCAGTTATCCCCATCAGCATCCAACCTTTTTTCTCACATTAACCCCCACCTCGCTCCTCTCTTTAAAGTCTCGTTTACCGCGCCCCCTCACGTTCATACATCCCACCTAATTACCTCTCTCCTCCCCATACTTTATTTATATTATATATATTAATATATATATATTATATTTATATATATAGTAATTATATATAATATATATATATATATATATATATATATATATATATAATTAAAAATATATATAAGCGCAAATTTATTTAGATAGAGCGACGCAAAACGCAAATTATTATAGATAGAAGCCGCAAAATCTGCGGCTTTTGCGCTACTTAAAAAGTTGTGAGGCGGCAATGCAAAAGCGCGCATTTTTAGAAATTTCGCGCTAATTTATCTAAAGCGCAAATTGCGCTTTTGCGCTTTCATTTGCGCTATATATATACTGATATATAATAATATATATATAATAATATATATATATATATATTATATATAAATTATATATATATATAAATATATATATATAATAATATATAATATATATATATATATATATTTTTTGATTAGGAGCTCGGGATCCCCTTTAGAAATCACACGGTTCTCCGTACCGGAAAACCATATAGATCCAGCTCAGGCTCTAATCTGACTCCAATTCGTATATGAACTTGATAAATTATTTTTATCTCTAATCGCAAAAATGATGGCTAATTTAAATTTTTTTTGGTAGGCAGCATAGAACTTTTCCAGAATATTTTGGCTATTTAGCGGAATTCTGGCCTAAATCTGACTTCCCGGCTACCATATAGGATGAATAACTCCTTCTCTCTCTCTGTCTTCTCTCGTCTCTCTCTTGTCTTACACTCTCTACGCTATGTATGTCTCTCCTCTCTATCGGTGTATCCTCTCTCTCTCCTCTCTCTCTCTCTCTCGTCTCTCTCCTCTCTCTCTCCTCTCTCTCCATCTTCTCTCTCTCTCTCTCTCTCTCTCTCCTCTCTCCTTCTCTCTCTCTCTCTCTCCCTCCTCCTCCTCTCTCTCTCTCTCTCGTCTCTCTTCTCTTCTTTCTTTATCTTCTTCTTCTTTACGAGTTGTGTTTTGGGTTGTTTTTTGTCTTTTTCTGTGTTTTGCGTTGTTGGTCTCCTCTTCTTTCCTCTCTCTCTCTCTCTCATCTCTCTGCGTATATATATATATTATATATATATATTATATTTATATAATATATATTATTATAATATATAATATATTAAGTATATATATATATTGGTAATATTAATAAATATATAGGTATATTATTTTATATTTATATTGTAGTATTGTTGTATTATGTATATTTTTTTATAGTTATGTGTAATATATATTGGTTGTATATATATTTATATTATTTATATATTATATTATATTTATTATATTATTTTAAATTATATTTAGTGAGTTATGTATATATATATATATATAACTGGCCCAAAAAATTAATTTTTTCGGAAGTTGATTCGCATATATTCTGCTAATGTTACAGCCTGCCAATAACGCCGGCATATCTAAATTTCTGTCAAATTAAAAATTAAATTTTGTGCTGGCGGCCAGAGTAACAATTATTGGTTACATATGTTTTAGATATAAAGGAAAGTTTTGGATCTTCAAATGAAACTCACCAGGGACTTTACCACCCGTGAAAAGGAGTATTTCAAAAAACACGCTTCTAAGGACTGGGAAGCCACCGTCAGGTGTTAGTTTTTTTCTTTCCATCAAGGGGTAGACATTTTGTAATATTGTACAGGTCTGAATGGAAAAAAATAATGTTAAAAAAATTTAATTTAGTGGACTTTCTTAAACTAATGAAAAACCGTTTTACTTCTTGTCTAATGCAGACATTTTCTCGAATATTAAGTAAGTGATTATGTATATTTGAAATGTTTGGGTGTATGTATGTGTATAGTATTTATAATATTGTATGTATATAATATATATATATAGATATATTATATATATATTATAATAATATATATATATAATATATATATATATAATATATATATATGTATATTATATTATATAATAATATTATTATAATTATAATTGGCATATATTTGTATATATGTTTATATATTATATTTATTTATATTTATATATATATTTATATTGTTATAGTAGTAATATATAGTATAGTTTATAATATATATATTATTATTATATAATATTTATTTGGTATTTTGTTTATTTATATAAAAGCTCCCGGTAGCTCAATGGTAGAGCACTCGTCAAACAAAGCGAGGATCCCAGGTTCGGAATTGGTCGGGTGGGAGCTATTCTCTCTCTTGCGCTTGGTTTGGCTTCGTCTGCTTGTGACTTTAATTTGAAGTAACTGTACCTTCTGAGATTTATGGGCCGCTGCCCGTGAGTAGTGATGTTATCTGTCATAAAAAAAATGAACGTTGTATTTCCACACCACCCATGAGGTTACAACACATGGCGCGTTTTTTATAACGTCCCGAGTAGGCCTATTCCACACAGGTGCACCTAATTATTTACTCCAGATGTGCTTTTTCCTCTTTCATTGCAGATTTTGTTGGTTTTGGAAACGCATCTCGGTGTTTTTCTACGATCTGCAAGATGTACTACAGTTGCTCTTCATTCTTTGTAAGATGAATATTAAATTACTGTATTAAAGCAACAGCCCTATCAGCATTATCATTAACAGCACTCCTTATTTTAGACATAGTTTCTTGCTTTAATGTATTCATCATTTTCATTCCATTCCGAAGGATGTGATTGAAGAAATGTTGTGAGTGACAGTTTCTCGAAGAAATGTTTGCTTTTTGAGGTGATGAAACTTGTCAGTGTGTATTCTGAGAAAGACATCCTTATAATCAAGAGATATTCTATTTGAAGGATTTTCAACGGCTGACGTATTCAGAGCTTGAACCATTTGTTGCTTCATATCATTATTGATTTCATCGTCAAAGAATACGAAAGGCACCAGCTCTTCGTTAAGGTACCACAAGTGGCGACATAGAGCTTTTGCAGCAATTGCGGATACATTTTTTTCGTCATGATCCATAAGATTTTGGAGATATTGCAGGTCAGTTCTTGGTGAATTTGGGTCACTAGGTGCTGTAAACCAATTGCGCAAATGAAAGATAAGGGTAAAACGAACAAATTTTTCAAGTCCATTGAGTATTCTTTCCGAGTCATTTTAAATTGACACTGAAGTAATACCATTTTTATGACATTTAGCACTCGTGCCATCCATCTTGCTTGATGCATGGTACCTGGTGTCAAAAAAATGAACTTTTTTTGGGCGAACGTCTCCAACAAATATAAGGATCAATCCAAAAGCTCAGCGTAATCTTTTCTGGAATGTATTGTCTCCAATTCCTGTTTGCAGAACGCAACAACTGCCTCATTCTCTGGAGTGTTTGATTTGTTAGTTTGATAATTGTCTTTATTTATCGTTCCCAAACTAGTTTGAAATCGTTTAAACAACTATGTCTCTGGTCCAGCAGGTGCTCCAAGACACCTGTCAAATACATCAGAAATTATTTTTTCATTAATATGATGTCGACAGGCAAGTTGAAGCAGTGATCGTCCAAGCTTGGATTCTATGGTGCAAGCTCTTTGTTTATTACCTGTATTGTTGGCAGTGTTTTCGAAACACATGGCCTCTATATTATTTACTAAGTTCCAATATTTCAAACATTCAGTTACAGCATTTGCAATATCAACGCCTTTCAACAAAGTTTTGAAACTGCTAGGAGTTTTGAATTTCCTTCTGCTGATACTAAAATAGGTAACGCTCTGTATTTTTGCACCCAGTGATATCTTGAATAATTTTGCCATCCCAGTGTGCAGTCAGTGGCACATTTGTTACAAAACTCTGTTTAATATCCTCAGCTTTTGTTTACGTATAGAGCTTCTTTCGCTCTCTGCAACGTACTTAGACTCAAACAAATGTCATCAACATCGACTCCAAGGGCATTAACAGTAAATACCAACACCATAAAAACACTGCGATCGCTTGTTTTTGTCCTGTCCAACGCCATAGCCAGATGAGGTGTCACAATACATTTTATCAAACACTGTCCATCCACTAAAGGAAGGTTTGGGCTTAGAATCCACTATTGTGTGAATGACTTTAGGAGCTATCACTCTCACTATTAAAACTCGGCTAAATTCTACAACTGTAGACATTTTTTCTTCCTTTTTTCTTTTTATTCTCCGTTTTTTTTTTTTTTTTTTTTTTTTTTTTTTTTTTTTTTTTTGTGCTTCCAATTTCTCGTCTCGCTTCTTTTTTCTAGCTTCTTTAGGAAGAGTTATTCTATCAACTGTTCCTATGTAGTCACGTTTACCTTTCTCTCTTTTTGAAACTGCAAGAAAGAGATTTATCGTCTTCAACGTAATTATTTGCAGTACAATCTTTGTGAGCAATATCAAAAGGTAATTTAAACTCTCCTTAAATGCATTTTAACTTTTTGTAGATTCTCTCTCTTTGGATTTGGATTTCTGTATTGATCTGTACCTGTCCATGCAACTCCACAATTTGGTGGTAAACAATATTTGGTTTTGGCTTTTTGTTTGGCAAGGTTTGCTTAGCTCCCAAATGAACATATTACATAATTCAGAACAAAATACATGCTTCTCTTATCGTGTTCTGTTTCAACATGAGAGAATACAACGCCGTAAAAGATCTCCGATTGAAGACAATTTGCTATCACTAATATGAAGAATCGATCGGTTTGATCCAACTATTTAATTGCAAACACTTTTTTTAACAGTAACTGCCATGAATACGAATTTATATTACCAACAACAGGCAAAGCAGTAACTAGCAACAAATCCTACCCACTCGAATTACCAATTTCATTCGTCTGGCGGCAACGTTAAATATGTTGTATATTGCGGCAGTTTGTTGGTATGAATGTGTTTCCATATCAGCAACAAAACTGCAATTATGCGTTATCAAATGCACGATGAAGAATATCCCCTATACAGATTGGGACGCCAGTCTAAATAATATATATATATATTATATATATTATTAATATATAATATATATATTATATATATAATATATAATATATATATATATTATATATATTAATATATATATATATAATATATATATATAATATATATATATATATATAATATATATATAATACTTATATATATATATATATATATCATTATGTTTTTTAGTGAGTGAATAATTTTATTTTAACTTTTCGTTTTGTCTGTCTGTTTTGGTCTGTTGTTTTTGTTGTTGTGGTGATGGCGTATGTGATGGCAGATTTGCACGAAGATGCGCGCTTTCTATCAATTTAGCCACATCCGCGGCTATACTCTTCTAAGCTTTGCATCCGTGAATAACCACCTTTCCTAATTCCTAACCCTATAACCTTTGCTCTTTCTCTGAGATCAAGACAGATAGCTAAGAACTCAAATCCTCTAACTCGTTTAATATATCCAACTATAACTTATTCATAATTTCCGTCTGAAGCCCGGGGGGGGGGTGGGGGGGGAAAAAAAAAAAAAAGTTTATGGTAGAAATTTATGTGCCTATGTAAAAATAAACACTCCTGTAACACGTCTCGAGAATCTCGTCTCCTAACTTCGATGTTCTGTGCTTAAAATCTTTCTTCATTCTACTATAAAGATATTGTGCTTATGCTACTAGTCTCCCAACAGAAACAGATTTTCAACGCCTTTTTTTTGAATATCTTACTTGACTTTCTCACGAAGACCTGTTAAATATCTTCCTCAATTCCAAATACTGAGGTCCTCATTTTTAGGGGATTTCAATGAAAGCAGCATAGGAAACACTGAATGGGTTGGGTCTCGTGCATACTGATCTTAGTGGGGAGGAGCCGAATTCATTTAGCATTCTCAACGATTTTGGGACAGCTAATCGATGTTCCTTCGCACTGTCCGGATCCTGCACCAGACGGTGCCTGAAACCGACATTGAAACCTATGTTTCAACCACAGTCCCTCTCTATAAAATACACTACCCTCGCTCATATTGTAAACTGAACCACAACCTTATTATCCTAATTTTAATAAAACTTCCTTTCCAACAGCTCCATCCTGCCTCGGGCGGTTTTTCTGGCACTTGATCGGCAGATTGGGGGCCTTGCGTTGCATTTCTACGCTAACAATAATTGGAAGAACTGCTTTGTCTCGTGGTGACTGACGCTTCGGCTTCTGCCATAAAGGTGGGAGCTGTAATCGTTGATAGGGATGAGCAAGGTTCATTCCCTTCCCTTCGACTAAATCTTATCTCTCCTCGATAATCATCGCCATGGTTTCGATCGAGCTTGTTCCTAGCCATTCAAAGGCCTGAGACTGTGCGTATTCGGGAAGTGGAAATTCTCGTTCTCCTATCGACTCTGCTAATTTCTTTTCAGCATAGAAATCGTTTGCATGGATACCTTTCGGACGCAGCAAGCGGGGCCTTTCATTCAAATAAACGAAAGTGCGCCTAACCATTCTTGGTTCTCCCCTACTGACAAATCTTTCTGGCCTCATTCCAAAAGCATCTCTAGCAACTTCTTAAATGCTTTTCCACCTCTACTGCGTGATGGTTCTGTTGCTAATTATCCCAACTGAAAAGCCAAATCTCTTCGGCCTCCTTTTCTCCTATTTTTCTCTAACTCAACCATGGACGAATCTGGCAATTCCTCAATAACCTACTCCTTCTCCTCTCAGGTGTCGCTTGTTTCTACCTTTGATTTCACATGAACGGGTGCATGTCTCTTGAAAAATCTATGAACCGGTTAGGAAGGCAGGTGGCCCGGTACGTGTATTCTCCCCGAGTTTTTAGGGAGTGTGCTTTCGTGCTATCCCCGCCCTCGTTAAAGAGTATATTTCCTCCTATGTCTCAATAATACTTTCCCCCAGGTTTGGAACACGCACATGTCCAACCTATTCCGAAAAAAAGGAAGCCCTCTAAATCCTCCAACTATCGCCCTAAATAGCTCTAACTTGTATTCTATCTAAGATTCTTGGAAACTCTTCTCAACTCTCATTTTCTTAGATCATTCTGGAATCTAATTCTCTTCTTTCCGATCGCCAGTAACGCTTTCGGCGTTCGAGGTCTAACTGGTGAGTATACACTTTCGCCTATTTTAACTGATTTATGGTTTTCCGCCCTTAGGAACTACGGGGAGACTTGGCGTGGTGTCGCTTGAACATATCCAAAGCATTTGACCGGGTTAGGCACGCGTCACTGTCTTCTCCAAGCTCCCCTCCTTTGGTTGTTTCCTCCTTCTCTTTGCTATACTTATGTCTTAGTTTTCCTTTCAGATCGCTCAAAATTATCGGCCTGTTGTTGATGGGGCGCGTTCCTTCCTTTCTGTCAAAATAGTGGGTGTTCCCAGGGTTCTTGTCTTATCTCCTACTTTATTTTCCTACTTCATCTTTTCATTAATGATCTTCTCACCTGCACACATCTAACTCTATCCTAGCCACTCATATGCCGATGACATGACCCCTTCATGTCTTCAACTCAATTTCAATTCTGCTCCTTCTTTTAAACTCTATGAATTGCCTCTGCGTCTTAATAATCTTCCGATTCTATCTCGTGATCCTTGGATAGATTCCGGGTGGGGTCGTCTGAAACCTTGTGAAATTCAAATTCTTTAAAAACCCAACTTCTACAAAATCTCCCTCTCTAAAGACACCTTCTAACTTTCTATCTCTTTCGACGGTTCTCTTGTCTCTCATGTTGACAATATAAACATCCTTGGCCTTAAAGCATAAATAAAAAAAATGTCTTGGAAACCTCACATCACAATGGTTGCTAGGGGCTAGGGCTAAAGAAAGGTGGAGTTCTGTTTAGACTGCGAGGCTTTTTTTCCTCTTCTCAGTTGCTCCAGCTATAACAAGGGGCCTCATCCGCCCTTGATGGAGTACTGCTCTCTATCTGGGGGGGGCTCTGGTTTCACCCGGCTTTTGTATGGGGTCGAGTCAAAGGCCAAAAAGGAATTTTAAAAAAAACTGTTCTGACTTTCCAGTTCACTTGACCCCTCTATTCTTTGCGGCGGCGAATGTTGATCTTTAATCTCTTTTTCCTAAGGACCCGGCAGCGGCAGTACCTCCACCTTAACGTCGCCCTCGTAGGCAACTAGGGGTGCTTGTCTGCCATGAGTTTTTGGTTGATGTAGTAAACATCCAAGGCGTAGTTTTCGCTGCGGTTGCCCTTCTTTCCTCTACCACAACTGTTCTGTGGAATTCTCTTATATCATCTGTGTGTTTCCTGCTGAATTAATCTCCCCCACTTCAAAACCTGCGTCTGTGCTTCTGCTATTTAATTTACTTTAGTGTTGACTTCTGAGGCGTGCAACACCTCCCCTCCCCCCTCCTTGAATAGGCTCTGGCCCGTGAGTGGTGGTTACAAACTTGTAATATTATATATATATATAATATTATTATATATTTATATATAATAAAAATGATATAAAATAATTAAATTAAATAAAATAAAATTAAATATTAATTTATAAGGAAAAATAAAAATAAATTTATTTATAAATAATATAAATAAAAAATTATTAATTTATAAAATATAAAATTATAAAATAATGGCCAAGCATCATAACTGAACCAACGTTTTACTTTTATGATGACAGGTTTATATTTTATAACTCATTATATATTTCAATTGCTTGTGGAGTCTGATGTCTGTTGTTGCAAATGAGGAGCAATGCTCTGCATTACGACTACAAAACAGACTGCGGAGCGGATAAACTGTTTTGCAGGCTCAAAACAAGACTCCGTAATTTTAGAATGTCCGGCTCAGTCTCCGACTCTGGTTATAACGACACAATATTTATTTAATAGTAAAAATAATTTTGTTTGTTCTGCCCTAAAAAAAAATGTTTGACTCCAGCACCGATCCACCCATAACCTTGCCGATCCCCTGCTCCATAACTCTGGTTACAATAAATACGATACGCTTAAACGTTATTTTAATCAGTGATTCATACTTATTAATGAATTCAAAATACAAAAGAAACAATTTCGATAGTACAATATTATTAGATCACCCCTCCAGTTTCACTAATGGAACGTTACCGAACTTGGGGAAATGACGCAATAAATGCAAGAAACACTCGGGGTGAGAATTATATATATATATATATATTATATATTATATACTCATTTGTAATATATATATATATTATATATTAATATATATAATATTATATATAATATATATATATATACTATATATATATATATATATATAATATAATATTATATATATATTATATTATATATATATATATTTAATATATATATATATATATATATAATATATATATATATTATATATATATATCATATATATATATATCCTAGTATAAGCAGCGCAATGATTTTTTTTCGTACTTTTTTTTTTATTAAAACCAAGGAGATTAGTTTGATATTCAATTTGTCAATTATTTTAACCTTCCATTGAAGATGATCTACAGACAGACAAAGATGACTCAGTAACTAGTTTAACAGCTCTTTTCACGATTTGTGTGTGACATGGGAATCTGGGTTTCTTTTTTTATTAATTTATTTTGCTTCACTAATTTTATTAAAGGAAAATTCTTTCATAAGACGTATGAATTTATTAATTCAGATATTTAGTACAATAATAATAATAATAATAAGAAGAAGAAGATATGTTCTCACTTTTAGTTTTTTTAAACAAACTTTATTTAGTCAACTAATTATGTGAGTCAAGTTTTATACGAACCTCTCGCATGCATTAGAAGCGAGCGGTCGTGCAACGCATCCACGCAGCCTGCTGTTGCAATCCACCCTATGGTTTTGTATTAATTTTTATTTTAAACTCACTAAATATCTAATGAAAAATTAATTTAACTACAAGATAATATAATTTTGAAAATTAAAAAACTCAGTTAAAATTTATATATATAATATTATATATATATTATATATATATCTAATATCATTATATATATATATATATATATATATATATATATATTATATATATATATATATATATTATATATATTATATATGATCATATTTAAATAATTTTGCACTTCAGTTATGTTTAATTATAAAATTATGTTTGGAAGATTTATGCATTGTCTATCAACTTTTTAAATACTTTTATGTTTTATTAAGTACTTTTTATGCCTGCCTCATCTAAGAAGTTTGCCACTATATATATATATATATAATATATATATATGATATATATATATATATATATATATATATATTTATATATATATTATATATATATATATATATATTCATAGATATATATATTTAAAACACAACCCCCCTTCTTCAATCGAGACTGTGCAGTATGGTTGCCCCCCGCGCCGCGTCGTAACATGCCCGGAAACAGGAAAAGAGTAGAGGAATATGACCGCCAAGGTCGAAAAGAAAAGCCCAACCTTACCACCCCCTTTATAACCTTTTAGTTGAGAGCTCGTCGCAGTCAGAAAAAAAATCCACCTAGAGTTTCACGCGGAACCGCGGGACATAATGGACCCTCACTCTTACAAAACCACTCCATCCACCCCTATTATGCACCTTTCATCTCGCCTCTGCCAATCTCACATTTCTCTCCTTCCGGTATTTCCGTTTACTGACTCAATCTACTTTTTCTTCGGTTTCACAGGCGGTCGATTCCCAGCACACTCTCCACAATACATTCGTTTAACCAACCATCATTTCCACATAACCAAACCATCTCAACGTACTTTCATTTATTCGTTCTCATTTGTCACTTTCTTTACACCATACAACTCTCTAATACGTTAATTCCTCATTTTATCAATTCTTCTCACACCTAACACGCCCCTAAGATTGTTCCTATTGCTGAACACCATCGAACTTTAGATCTATACCTCTTATTTCAAACCATAGTCTCACTACTATGCATTAACACAGGTAACAACATACCCTCATATAAAACTCTAGCTCACTCAAGACTAGCCCCCTTTGCATCTCCACCAACGTTCGTTTGAATTAGATGCCATTCACAACTTTCCTACTACACTCTGTATCATCCGTTCTCTTTTCATCCAGCATATATCCTAAATATTTATACTCGGACACTTGTTCCAAGCTGCTCAACATTTAACATAGCTTCACACTGAGGACTGTCCTCACACACAACCATAACTTTACGCTTATTTACATTTACATTCAAACCCCTCCTTTTACACACTGCCAAATTTCTATACCAATCCTCTCAAACTCTCTTCAGATTCGAAACACAAAACCAAATCATCTGCATAGGGTACTCTCCACTCTCTTTAATTCCCCATCATTCTAACATCATCCCCTGCCACACCCACCTCTAAGTCTTTCACAACCCCATCCATATACAAATTGAATAACCCAGGAGACATAACACATCTCTGCCTCACTCCGCTATTAACATTAAACCAACCGCTTTCGACTCCATTTATTCTTGCACACGCTTTACTATCGTCAGACATACTTTTGATTCCATTCAGAAGCTTACCA
>JABUQX010080137.1:0-7500 GCA_015478945.1 Trachelipus rathkii
CAGAGGAGCGATCTCCTTTCCCAGCAGCCGCCTGTGGCCGTGGGCTTCTTTACATGCTCTCACACATCTGCATTTTGGAGCCTTCCACCACTCTTTACCGCCTCATATCTCCATCGCTTATTATTCTTTTTCTTTACTTTATTCCCCTTTCTATGCCCGACACCCTCTATAGTGCTGTATCTATCTTCCTCTCTCATCCCAGCGGGGGAGGGGCGGAGCGGGGGGGCTCCGTCCGCTGTCTTTCCTCCTGCCTTGCCCCCTCTTCTACGCCCTTTCTTCGCTTTCACCTTGCCATCCGGCGCCCTCGGTGTTACGCTTCCACCGGCCTCGGGCTCTCTCTTATCTCTATATCGTCGTCTACATCTGACAATCATTACTTATCATAAGCTCGTATATAATCATCATAATATATATTATGACATCTATATAATTGATTAAATTACATATATATATGTTGGTTGTATGGGTGTGTTGTATTAGTTTTATGTTTGGGGTTTCGATAGATTATAAATAGATTATATATAATATTGTAGTTAGTGATATGACTCCTTAGTTTTAGTGCCTAAAGCTGTCGTTGGGTTGATGGCTTGTGGTCGTCGGGTTTGTGTTGTCTCGCTGGGAGGAGGATATAGAGTAGAGTATGTATATGGAGAGTGGTAATTGAGAGTGGAGTATATAAATTTTGAGAAGTGAGAGTTTGAGATGGTAAAGTGAACTCCGGAGGCTTCCCAAAAATTTATGAGTTGTTACCAAATGGTCGACAGGGAAAATGATCCACAGGTCAAATGGTCGACCTAACTTAACTTAACTTAACTTAACTTAACTTAACTTAACTTAACTTAAGCTAACCCAAGCCCAACCCAACTAACTAACCCTAACTTAACTTAATGCTTGCAGTGGGCTGTTCTCTTTTTTTGATGTCGTGTCGACCGTTTGGGGCTATTCCCCATAACTTTCATCAAATCAGTAGATGTGATAGATGTTCTTAATAGTTTTTCTAGATGTTATTAATAGGAAAAATTATTAATTCCTCATTTGTTTTCATGTTGCAAATATAAAATTTGAAGACATCGTATAACTTTCTTTCGAGCTCATTTCTTGTGGTTTTTATTACGTTTTTTTTTTTCTTTTTAACTCATTTCAGATATTTCATGTTAACTTTCTGAAACATTAAGTATTTTATTTCTCCATAGACAAATGTTATAAAATTGAAGTTTTTGCGCATGTAATTTTTGGGTGGGTTTCCGGTGGGTTTGTAGTAAGTCTAAATCATGTAATTAATAAAAACATTTTCAATAAATTAAAGTGAAATGCATACTCTAGGGCCTAGGCTCTATGGTCATATATATATATACTATATATAGTATATACGTTATAGATAATATATAATATATATATATATATATATATATATATCATATATAGTATAATTAATATATATATATATTATATATAAGGTATATATATATATATATATATTTATATTATATTTTAATATATATATAATATATATATTATTATATGATATATATATATTTTATTATATATATATATATATATAATATATATATATTATATATATATATATATGTATATATAATTATATAAATATATATCTGGTGTATATATAATTTTATATATATTATATATATATATATATATATATACATTATAATATATATGTGGTAATAATGATATAGTCTATATATATTATTATTATTTTATATATATATATAGGTAATTTATATTATATATATTATTATATATTATATATTATATATATATATATGGTACTCTCTATCAAAGTTTTTGTGAACTACCTAAATACTGGCATATATATATAGATTATATATAATATATATATATATATAATATGATATAGTAAATATAAATATATATATATATGATATATATATAGTATTATATATATATATAATATATATAATATTTATTATTATTATATATATAATATAATATATTTATATATATATATATATATATTATATATATATGTATATATATATATATACCGTTATTTAGGTAAGAGTTTGTCACGAAAACTTTTGATAGGAGGACCAAAATCTTAAAAAGAGAACTGCGGTCAATTTCCGCGATATTCCGCTGTTGTCGTTGGTTTCCCTTCCCCCAACTCTTCTCAATTAGTTCTCTTCCCCCCCCCCCCCTCGCGATTTTTCGGGGCTTTTTTCCCCTTTCTCTTCTTGCTCGCTCTCTATTATTAATTCTGTATTTTAGATCCACGTAAGCATTGATTTATCCGTCTTTTCGAGAGGAGAGAGAGAGAGAGGAGAGAGAGGAAGAGAGAGAGAGAGGAGAGAGAGAGAGAGAGAGAGAGAAGAGAGAGAGAGAGAGGAGAGAGAGAGATCCGCATTAGTAATAATCGTTTTAAAAATACATCTGTTCATTCTAATTTTGAGTCTTGGACAGAAAGCCATAAGAACCAAAGTCTTTACATTTAGGAATACTGCTCGTGCCGAGGCGTTTTTGCGAAATTGATCCTTAATGACTATGATGCATAGAGTCTTAATAGGATGGTTATACTCCAATTTGTTAATAGTATTACTCCTGACAATAACTAAATGATCTTAAGAATTAATGTAATAAAAAGACCATTATTCGTATACCTCTCTTTCATTATTTGCTAAATAATGCTCTCAGCTGTCAAGATTTAAGGCATTATATTTTAAATTGCGTATATATATTATATATATATGTAATATATATTATATATATATTATATATATCATATATATATATATATAATATATATATATATATCTCTATATAATATATATATAATAATATATATATATATTATACGCGAGTGTGGAGATAGTAGGGAACGTGACGTCGGTTAAATATTACACTTTATTGAATTTTTCCCTTTAGCAAAATTGCTAATGGAATGCATGCTCATTCTCAACTCTTTCGTGTAACACACTTCCAATTCTCTAATTATTTTTCTTTTTTCTTTCATTTAAGCACTTTAAGGCTATTTATCTGGGCATGTCAGCCTTTGTCCTGTTTTTCTGGTAATGTTCGCCGTTGGTTGGGATATTGTGTATTTATAATATGATTTTTTCACCGTACATAAATTATTAAAAAAACTAATCAATATATCAGAATATTCACAAATTCAGAATTTAATTAGAACAAAAACATTCAGAATGAACTCTCTTGTTATTAATGAATGGTCTGGAACTGAACCATCCTCTTTGTATATCTGGCAACTTCTATTGTTTGGCAACGTTTTTAAAACTCGCTAACAATTCATTATGTTATGAATTGAACACATTTAAATGCAAAAGCAGGGAACAATTTCACTCGGAGAGTATCACGGGCTCCGTCGCAGATAGTTCACTGCCTTGAGCTCGTGATAGCCTGAATGGCAGTATTTTGTCTGCCTGGAGGGACGGCAAATGCCCTCCTTCGTTGGTGAGATCCGCTCTCAAAAAAACAACAACAAAAAATAGAATCCATAGAAGAATATTTTGACTAGATTTAAAGAATTATAATTGATAATTAATTTTATTTATTTTTTACATTACTATTTCTCCAGCCTTGACAATTTTCCTAATTTCTTGTATCAGAAAATTATCAGACTAGGCCATACTGGCTTTCGCTTTTAAATCAAGTGTACGTGACCTGGTGGTTGGATCTTTCGCATCAGTCGTAGTGACCTGGTGGTTGGACGACTTTCGCGCCAACAATACAAATTCGTCCTCCAAATATTGGGTAATCTTTTAGCAATCTTTATATTAACAACTTTTTTCTCCTAAAATAAAAAAACTATATAACAGAGCAAATACAGAGTCGCTATGGCAAGGGACCGGGCTTTGATCCCTAGTCCTGGACCTAGGTAATAATTACCTAGAGGAAGTTCCCCTCCTAGATTTATGGCTAATACCCATGAGGTGTGAAACTTTTTAAATAATAAAAAAACTTTTTAGAAAAAGACAAAAGATATTAATTTAAAACTTCTAATGATAAATGTTTAAAGTTAGTATTAGAATAATATATATATAATATTATATGTATATATATAATATATATATATATACTATAGTATATATATATATATATATATAATAATATATTATAATATAATATATAATATATATATATATATATATAAGTATATCTATATAACTACTATATATATATTGTGTGTGTGCGTGTGCGCGCATGCGTAATGGTGTTTTGTGTTTTAAAACAATGAACTTTGTTGTGTGTCGAAAAAATCTGTACTAATTGACTCAATTTATTAAATGAGGCAATTATTTATTATGTTACTACGAAAAACATTATACTGGACTCAATCCAATATAATATATAATATATGATATTATATATATATATATATATATATATATATATATATATATATATATAATATATATATATATATAAATATATAATATATATATATATATATATATATAATATATATATATAATATATATATGATATATATAGTATATTATAATAATATATTATATTGTTGTGTGGATAATTTCTTTAAATTCCTTTTTTTTGATGTCTTGCTCTTTCTTTTTCTTTTTCTTTTTTTTTTTATCAGCAACCGCGAATTCTTTGTTTATTTTTCAATCTAACATCAAAATTTTTAAATCTAGGTTAATATATTATTTGTTATTTAGATGAAACGCTTGGGCATAAATATTTTATAAATTTTATCTTATTTTACTAACCAAGTTAGAACATTAAAGTTACAACAAGATTATTTTTAATTAATTTTTTTATTATTATTATTTTTTTATTCTAATAATAATGGTCTCATCTTTTACTATATTTTGTGCTGTTTATGTTAATGAGTTTAAATTTCCTTCAGATTTCTTGTGTATGTTTTATGTGAAATTTCACCCATAATTTCGACATTTATTCTAAAGTAACTTGAAGACAGTATTATACTTTTGACGAAATCAAAATTTAATTTCCTTGATATTATTATTTTGAGTTACCATCAATTTATCAGTTTATTTTTTTGGTATGTTGCTTCTTGGTTATTCCAGTATTTTTAAACGAGTTTAAAATATACTTTTATTATTAATAAACTTAAAATAAAAGTCGTTTTTATGTAGTGTAGTTTTTACTTTTCTTATTCATCCTAATTTCAGTATTTGTTTCTTTATTTTCTTATTGTGGTCATCTTCATTTGATCTTCATAGCTGAAGGAGGATTGATTGGAGCTGAGTAATTCTTCAATGCATGTAAACTACTATTGTTATTAGCGTTGTATCATGTTTCCCTATGAGAAATCGCCTTCCTTACCAAGAAAATATTCCGTAACTCCTTCCAGACCTCTCATTCATAGCTTCTTCTTTACCCTCAAAGCCGAGAAATCTCCTTATTGCCACTAACGTGCCACGTTCTTCAGCATACCTAGTCTTATTTTTCTATAAAAGGCATCAAGGCCCAAACGTGTGCGCAATACTCTAATACTGCCACCTAAACAATAGCTATCTATACAGACAAGATCATACTTTCTTACCGCTGGTAACACTTACCACACTACTCTATTGCGAGGGATTTATTTTACTCTAGTCATCTTGTTAGCTGTATTTCTCTGCCTTTCCCTAAAACACCTGCCCGGGGCGCACTATATTAGCCTTACTTTTCAGATAGCTGCTTGATTTACGACATTCTAATTTGTTATATTTTTCTTTGTGTCACAGTACCCACAAGCCAATTCCCGTTCAGTATCCGTAGGTTAAATCTTTTTATTGAGCCTCTGCTCTAATATGAAGGAGACCTCTCACACTCTATGACACTTCTTTCTGTCACTTCTTTCTGTCATAAGAAAGGATCTTTATTTGAAATGCCATTTCTATAGTCACAAAAAATGGGTTACAAAGTTTTGCTTCTTATTGTTTTGAATATTATAATAGTAAGAACACTTTTAGCAAATAGAAGTACAACAGAACTTATCCTATTTTCTTAAGGAGGTTCTTTTTCTTGATTTTTAAAGACATAACTCCTTTGTTTGGCTAAAATCTGTATTTAATTTTTTTTATCTTCCTTAAGATTCATTGTGGATGAAGAAAGGTTAATACTTAATGGTAATATACATAATTAGTATGATAATTCCTTCCTCATTATATCATAATAATGTTAATTTAATTTACCAATCCTTGTAACACTTTCAATTTAATCTTTCATAATTGATTAATATTAATAATTTAGGTGAGAAATAACTGTCAAGATAAGATAAGTCTTCATTACATACTATATCGTATATAGACAATGGTTAACGATAGCGTACGATGTGATTCATTTATTTAGCTCTAACTTCAATCTCTCGATATGTTATCATTTTGCGGCACACGGCTATCTACTGTGTTCCGGCGTACTTGCCAGATGTTGATGGCCAAATTGCGGGTACCCCGTCTTCGCTCCCGTTGTCTCCGCCGCTATCTTGTCCCTCCGCAACAACCTTATAAAGCTCTCTCAATGACTCCCGGACTTCCCCCTCCATCCCGCGTGTTGACTGCGCACACGCCACACTGTACCCTTTCCCCTGTATTCAAAATTCTTCCCCCTAGCGTCAATAATATAAGAACTACTTTAAATCTGCTTGCTGTACTCTGGAACAGCAAATATATCTTATCTTAGTCTCTAGCATTGTCAGCATTATTAATTATTTCAATATATGCACTTTAGTTTTAATCGTGGTAAAAATTTTTTTTTCTAATCTGAAAGGCAAATGACTAATATTTGTTTTTGTTACAAAATTACTTGTCTGGATTACCTTTGATGCGGTGGTCAAAAAGACGTCATATAATAGTACATGAATCTAATTTTGTGTTCAATTCTAAAGAGTCGATGTTAGTGGCAGAAAACTTGCCCGACACCCAAATATTGCCCTATTCCCTGTCTACCTACTGGTAATATAAAATCAGCTATATATATATATATATAGATACGTATATATATAACGTAGATATATATATATATAACTATATATATTGTATTCTAAACTTAAATAATTAAATACTTAGTTTTTTTACATATATATATATACTACTATATATAAATATATATATACTTATAATATATATTTATTTTACATATATAATATATAGTAAATACGTTATTTATATATATAATAGTATTACTATATATACTATATTAATATATATATATAGTTATATTATATATATATAGGATAGTATATAATAATATACTATATAAATATATTACTAATAATAGTAATATTTCGAAGCTTATATATTATTATATACTATATATATAAAAGGAAGACAACAGCACCGAACTTAAACCTAAAAAAATCTTCACGAACCACTTCTGTTTTTAAAATATATTTGCTTACTTTTCTTATAATAAAAATCTATTACTGCAAATTAATTCTTTTTAGATGAACTATTTTTATTTTTATTATTATTTTAAAAATATTTAGATAATTTAACAGACCCCTAAGCCATTATGAAAATTTATAAGAGTAAC
>JABUQX010080137.1:15000-25000 GCA_015478945.1 Trachelipus rathkii
TGTTGGCAGATTGGTGATAGTCGGCAGGTGGTAGCCTTTTGGTGTTGGGGAATTACACAAGAGGTGGGGTTCCTAAAGCTTACGCCTAGAGTGAGTTATCTATAGAAACTAGAACGATGGGGAGGAGTAGTGGTAATCGGTGGGGTTGTTTGAAGTGTGAGAGGCGGTATTACGAGGTATTTGAAAGGAGGAGTATGGTTGATGTTTTGAGGAAAGTTAATAGGTTGGATGTGTAGATAACACAGAAACGAAGGTTGTAAGGAAAGAGGAGATGAATTTTGGAGAACTACAAGGGTAGGATTGATTTCGGGACGTGAACGATTGAGAGTGTGTAGGGCTGACGGGAAGGGAGTGAGAATAGTTATGTAGGAATATAGACAGTGTGGGAAAGGTGAGACTGTGTAACCAGGTGAGTTCTAGGATAATGTTGGTAAAGTGGAAAATTCTGGGGGGAGCCAAGGGTTTTATGTGGGTTTTTGTATGTGCGTACGCACCAGTGAATGGAGCGAGGGAGGAGAGAGAGAAAGATTTTGGAGTGAGTTGGATGAGTGTTGGGAAAGTTTTTTGGGTCGGTAAATGAAAAATATTTGGTTCGGTATTGTGGGAGATTTCCGAAATGCAGGTAGTGGGTAAGGTGGCGGTTAGGGAAGAATCAATTAGGAACCTTTTGGTCGGTAGGTGGGAGGAATGCTAATGTGAGAAAGTTGATAGCTGTTGTGGTGTCGAAGAAGAATGATAGTGTGGGAATACCTGTGGTTTAAAAAAAGTGAGAATCATAAGTATACAAGGAAGAGTGAGATAACGGGGGAAGGTTTTATTAGAGTATGTGTGTGTAAATGGAAGGATAGAGAAATTATAGATGTAAATGTTATTTAGAGGGGCGGGGGAGGGGATTATCGGAATCACTATTGGTGTGCCTCTTCCATAGGATTAGAGTGTGTGGGAGAGAGGACTTTGGATGATTTAGTGTTAGGGAGAGGGGAGAAAAGAGGGAGAGTGGAAGTGATGAAAAGGATGCGAAAAAAATTGGAGGATGATTAGTTCTGGGAGGGAGTTTAGGGTATGAAGGCGTAAGGGACAGTTGCGAGATAACGTGAGAGGACTGGGCGAGATTGGGGAGGTGGTTAGGGGAGTGGAAGAGATTTAGAGAGACAATTTGTGAAGAGGCCAGTAGAAGGTATGTGGAGTAAAAAGGGTTGGTGCAAGCAGAAGGAAAGGGAGTGAATGGTGAGTAGAGGAGGTGAGTGATAGGGTGTAAAAAGGAAAAGTAAGGCCTCTCCGTGAATGGGATTTTGAAAAGAAGAGAGAAGTTATTTTAGAGAAGAAAGTTGGTGGAATATGTAGATAGGAAGATATTTGAAGCAAAGTGAGGGCGTGGAGAGGGCGGACAGAGAAGGCAAATCAAGGTGTGGGTTAATGGATTCTGCTCAGAAAGATTGTGAGGGAAATTTTATGAATCGACGTGGAGCAGTGATAAGGTGTTTGGAAAAGAAAGTTATAAAAAAAGGATGAAGAAGGAGGACGTTTTGTGAAGAATGAATTAACGGGGAGGAGTAAGGGAGGAGATGGGGAGTTGATAGGAGGAGAGGATAGGGATCCACCAATATGGCGTGAGGAAGAGTGGATGGGCGGAGTGACTGTTGAGTGGACGGAATCTGAATGAAAGAGGGGTGGGGGAGTAAGGGAGGGAAAGAATGCAAGAGAGGTGAGGGATGGAGAATGAGGGTAGGGAGGGAGGTGGGAGGATGGAAAGTACAAATGGAGGAAGAGTGCAATGAGGGCTGTGCACTTGAAGCAAGGAAAGGGAAGGTCCGAGGTCTGTTGAATGGTTTTACTGATTTAATGATGTGTAGAATGGAACATGTGGCAGAAAGGATGATGTTATAGAGGGGTGGGATCGCAATGGCTGGATAGGTTGAAAAACTATATAAAATATGTTGACGAGGAACTGGTTTGATGGTACTCACACCCGGATTTAGGGCAGATGATGGTTTTTAGGTTCCTTCTGTATAAGGGTGTAAATATTTGGATATGGACTCGGAATAATGTAAAGATATATAGAGGTATATGTCTTTAAGTATGGTAGGAAAGTGTTCACGGTATAAAAGATTACTTTATTGATGAAGTTGGTAAGAGGTGCTTTTAACGGAGGGAGATGTGGTGGGAAGAACAAGTACGGTGATTTAGGGAGGGAAGAAGGGTGTGTGGGAATTCATTTAAGTATATATACACATTTTAAAGTGATGCTTGTGGAGAAAAGTTTAATAGAGAGGGAATAGGGAATGATGTATGGGTGTTTTTAGGATTTAGAGAAAAGCATAATGATAGAGTGAATAGGTTTAGTGAATTATGGATTGTTTGGTAGGAAAATGGGCGGTGGGGGAGGTAAATTTAGGGAAGAGGTATTAGGGATCTTTTTACTAGGAATAAGTTAGAATATGTGTGTGAGAGTGTTAGGAGGTGAGAGTGAGGATGTTTGGTTGATAGGTGTGTGGATTGAGGAGGTGGTGGGTTGTAATTTGTCGCTCTGTTGGCTAGTTCAAGTCTGTTTATGGGAGAGTGTTTGCAGAGGAAATGTTGAGGGAGGAGGGGGAAATGATGAATAGGGAATGATAGAAGGGAATGTGAACATGTACTGTTTGCGGATTGATACGGCCCTAGTGGCGAAGAGCGCGGCGGAAGGGCCGAGGTATTTGGTGAGGGAGTTTGGAGAGAATGTGTGGAGCAAAATGGGGCTTAAAATAAAATTGATAGAGAGTAAAAGTATTAATTGTTTTTGAGGAGGATGGAGAGTGTGAGGAGATGTTGTTAGATGTTAGATGTAGGGGGTTTGTTGTAGTTTGGAGAAGTAAAGGTTTTTAGATTGATTTTAGGAGGGAGTTGGCGTGAGAGAGAGGGGATGGAAGGAAGGGTAGAGCATAGAATAGGTGAAGTGAATGAGAGCTTTGAGTGGTCTGAGAGAAAATTGAAAGGGGATCTATCAACAGAAAGTCAAAGATAAGGATTGTTCGAATTGAAAATCTGCGTTGTACCAGCGGTATTTACGTGTGAAAAAACGTTGGGGTTGAATGCCAGGTCCAGGAAAAAGTTTGGAAGTATTGAGATGAAAGGGTTGAGAGCGTTATTGTGGGGTCAGTAGAAGGGAGAGGATTAGAAATAGGGTGGTGAGGGAGAGATGTGATTGGAGGGATGGTCTGGTGGGAAGAGCGGAGAAGGGAATGTTAAGTGGTATGGGCATTTAGTGAGAATGGAGGAACAGAGAGTGGTTAAAAGAGTTTGGGAGGCGGAGGGATAGGAAGGAGAGGAAGGGGGAGACCAAGAAGGAGGTGGATGCGATGGAATAAAGGAGGATGTTGGAGGAGGGATGGGATGGTGGAGAAAGGTAGGGTGTTTGAGCGAGGATAGGTGGGGTGAGAGGTGTGAGGGCGAGATGAGAGGGGGTGTGAATGAGGGAGGCTGTAGCACCACTACCCCGCTCAAGCGGGACAAAGGTGATTGTATAATAATAATTATAAATTTATATCATAATATATATATATATATATATTTAATAATATTATATATAGATATATAATATATAAATATATATATATATATATATATTATATAATATTAACTATATATATATAATTATAATAATATATATATTATATATTCATTATATATATATATATAAATTAATTATAAAATATATATATATTATATATATATATATATATATATAATATATATATAATTATTATATATAAAATATAATATAATATATTATAATAAATAAAAAACTTAATATATTAACTATATATATAAGATATTTATAATTATAAACTATATATATATAATAGAAAGTAATATAATCTATTACTAGTAGTGTAATACTATATATATATATTACATATATATATAATATATATATATATATATATATATAGTTATAAGCATAATATATATATATATATATTATATTAATATATATATAGTACTATATATATGTGTTATGTGCCAACAAGTAAAGAGTTACTGATTGGTATTTAATTATGTATATTGACTTCCTACAATTACAAGTTAGCTCCTTTGAATATACGACCCTAAACGCATTCTTCACTGTTCATACAGACCGGAAGTCATTTTGGATGAAGGCTGTTTAGTTCACCGTGTAGTAGAAGGAGGGCACAACTACCGCTCTAAACGACTACCGGAAGTTGTAACGGGAACGTTGCGCATGTTGCCCAAAGAACATTTTGCAACATCCGGTGTTCAAGCTTGACATGTCGCAAGGTTAGGTTTCTCTAAGTCGGTGAGACGAAGTTTAAGGTCTTGGCAAGACGGACTTCAGAGGTATGAGCCCTAACTCCAAGGTGTCCGCCAAAGGGGGCGGAGCCCCCCCAAAGGGGTTTTTGGTTCCTAGAGGTTTTTAAACATCAATCGATAGATCATTCGTCTGATGGTCCAATCGATGTGATTCGATGTTTTTTCCTCTATATCGATGTTTTTAAATCCTTGTCTCTTTTACGTGCTCTGGGTTGACTTTTAACGTTGATAAAATCTAATCGAAAGAAAATTTGTGGTTGTGAGTCATTAATCTGTTGTAGTGGGGTATGGGTTTTGGATGCCAAATGTTCGCCTATTTGCCGAATGTTCGTGGGAAAATTTTGAATAAAATTCCCACGGTAAAAGGGGTCGCTCTACCCACCACCCTCAAAAAAAAAACCGAAGGTTTTTTTTCGAAGCAATAAAAAAAAAAAAAAATAAAAAAAAAAATAAATAAATAAATTAAATAAATAAATAATAAAATAAAAAATAAATAAATAAATAATTAAATAAATAATAAATAAATAAAAAAATTAAATACATAAATAAATACAATATATATATAATATACTATATATATATATATATAATATATACTATATTATATATATATATTATATATATATACTATAGTTGTTATATATAATATATATTATATATATATATGTACTATATTATTTTATACTGGAAATTATATTTGCTTATATCTTATTTACATAATATTTACTGCTTTTCGGCACGAAATATTTATATACAGATATATGTATAATTTATAATATATAATACTATATATATTATATATATATATTATAACCAGCTATATGGCCCCGCACCAGCCCAGGATACTACCCCAGCGTCACCCCCCCCCTAAAATAAAATAATTATAACAAAACGAAAATGTTATATTAAACATGTAAAAATGTAAATGTCTTCCAGCTACGTTTAGAAAATGTTACACATCTGATTGACATCATAGAAATAGCAGTCATGTTATCAGACTAAGTTAGTACGTTGATTTACCAGTTCTATAATGTAACCTTATAAGTAAAGTTGATCGTATAAGTATATCGTGTGTGTGTGTGGTGTGTGGTGTGGTGTGTGTGGAGTGTGTGTGTGGTTGTGATTAAATAGTTTACTGTGTCTGTGTGTGTGTGTGAAGTTGGTGGTATTTAGATTACTGGCTTATTGTCATTATAATATATTGTAACTTTTGTAAATAATCTGATATAATAATAATAAATTAGGTTAATAATAAGTAATAATAATAATAATAATAATAATAATATAATAATAATAATAATAATAATAATAAATAATAATTAATAAATAATAATAATACATAATAATATAATAATAATAAAACTACTTTTTAAGATAAAAAACATTGTTAGAAGACAAACGGTATATAAATTTCGTTACCCTTACTTCATGATGGTCAACAAAGATATAAGATTAGTATGTGAGCATTATCTAACTGATTCATTAGGGCTCTTGTCCGTGATGTCTATATAGAGCAAAGATTACAAGTCTCTGTATTGGTTATCCCTTGAGCGTACTAAAATTGAGTAATGTTTAGGTGTCGGGATAGAGAGCATTTACCAACCGGTGTTCTAGTGTGGACCTGCACGGCACAAGGTGATCGCAACGCGTTTTATTTTTGGATTGTGAAAATCAAGTGGAAATAATAAATAATAATAATAAATAATAATAATAATAATAATATAATAATAATAAAATAATAATAATATAATAATTAATAATAATAATAATAAAATAATAATCAAAATTAGAGTTATATATTTTTGTGCGGTTGTGATATAGTAAAAGATTTGAATTTGCTATGCTGACTTCTGCTTTGTAAAGAGTTGAAACTTCTAATTTATAGTTACCTCTGTTGAGATTTGATTATGCTGTTATGCTCAGTTTAGCGTTAGGATGAGAGATAAATTTTTGCTTAGTTTTCAATATTACAATGTTTTATAAATGTATAACTTTAATCATTTTTATTAATATTTAGAGATATGTTTGAAAATGTGTTGTATTATTTTCATTGATCAACGGGTTTGAATCGTGAGTAATATTTAACACATCACAAAGCAGCAAGCAAACTACAACGAGAACAAACACAACCAACAACAACAACTAACAACTACACAAACAGTAACAACATACAACAACAACAACATTTCAACAACAACAAACATTCAACAACAACAACAACATTTCCAACAACAACAACAACAACATCAACAACTGCAAAGAATTTATTTTATGTTATGTTATACAAATATGACTTGAATCATAGATCGAATAGAATCAATTATGATCTATTGAAGGGTTAGGCGGATAGAAGTGGGTGAGTTTGATTAACTGATTTTACTGATTTTACTGCTTTAGGAGTATTGTTAAAAATGCAAAAATTTTCTCTAAGTTCTAAACATAAGAATAAAGAATATAGATATTTTTTAGTAAACAACAAATGAGTTTTTGAAAACGGAAAAACAAAACAAAATAAATAATATTAGTTTTTGTTTTAATGTTAAAGCAAAATATGACTTATGCATCATTTTATGAATCAAATAGAGTCAATAGATCATATTTAGAGAGGTCCAAGTAATCTATGAGGGTATGAGGGTTTACCGGGATGTATGTGGGTGTGTTTTTGGCGTCATTTTGATACTGATGTTACTCATTGACTGCGCTTTAGGGTATGTAAAAAGCTACAATTTTACTTTATAATTCAACAGTAAAATGAAATAAATTTAAGTTAAAACAAAAATGTTTAAAGAAAAAAAGAATAAACAAAAATAAATAAAATGTTTTTTGTGTTATGTTATACATAAATATGACTGAATCAATAGAACAATAGATCAAATAGGCGTCATATAGATCTAATAATCAATATAGATCATGGTTTAAGGAGGTAGGGGAGGTGTTGGGGAAAGTGCGGTTGGTTTTGAATAACTGATTACTGACTTTACTTGCTTGAGAGGTTACTTTGATCTAAAACATAAATTATTTAGTGAAAAATATTGACCTAAATGCAAATGTAGATCAATAGCATCAACTGAGATCAATTAGTTATCAATGATCAATATTGATACATTGGTAAAGTTGCGATTTAGAGAGGATAGAGTGGAGATGTTGTTGATTAACTGAATTTACTGAATTTACTGAATTTACTGACTTCAGGCGTTGATTTTTGAGTTATTTAAAAACATTTAGCTTTCAAATATTTTAATAAATTTTTTAAAAAGAAATTATATGATTTTTGGTGGGGAAAACTGCTGGGATAAATTACCCCAAATAAGGATTCATATAGATTCAATTAGGCAAGAGAATCATGGTTATTGGACAGAGTGTGAGGAGGGTGGGTGAGAGTGGTTTGATTAACCTGATTACTGAGTTTACTGCTTATTAGGTATGTAAAAAAATAATGCAAATTTTTAAAGTTATAAAAATAATAATAATGAAATAATGTTTTCTTTTAAATAAAAACATAAAATTTAAATGAAACAAAACAAAAAATAATATAAAAGTGTGTTTACGTTTTTAAATAACAAAATATGACTTGAATCAAGAGAATCAATTTAGATCAATAATAGCATCAACTATGATGAGTATCAATGTATCAATAGATCATGATGATGAGGGCATGGAGAATGGGAGTGTTTTGATTTACTAGATAATTACTGATTTAGGGTATTAAAAACGCAAACAACATACGTAACAAATATGAAAACAATAAATAGTAGTGAAAAACAAAAAGGTTTCAAACAAATTAAATTAAAGAAATAAAAATAAAAAGTATTTTTAAAGTGTAATTATTATGGATAGAAAAAATAAAAAATAATAAAAAATAGAAAAATAAAGAAAGAAAATAAATTAAATAAAAAAAAATATAAAAATTAAAATAAAAAAAAAATTAAACACAAAGCATAAATGGTAACTAATAAAACTTTATATAAAAAAATAAATTTAAAAAAAAAAAAAAAAAAAAAAAAAAAAATAACACAAAGTAAAAATTTCAAAATATAACTTCTGAGAAAATAAAATTACAAGCAAGAGTTAAACAAAAAAAAAATTAAAAAATAAAATTAAACACCAAAGTATAAAATGTAAAATAAAACTTATAAAAAAATAAAGTCAGAAAAATAAATTGAATAAAAAGCAAACAAAAAAAAACTAAAAAAAATTATATTGTTAACGTTTATAAAAAGGAAATGAGATTTTAAAATATAAATGTCAGTCTTTAACATTTAGAAAACGGTGTATCTATGCAAATGCAATGCAAATACGACATGTTACATTTAGAACAGAAGCAGTTATGTTGAACAGTAATGATATTGTATTATTAAAACGAATGTTTACTAACTCGACACGCACCGGCTCCAGCACCGGTCCGTGAGTACCAACTACTGTCTATCCTTTTACTCAGACTAATTATTTCTCTTTATTCGTCCTTCATCATTCCCTCCATTCTACTTTTTTTTTTTTTCCTTTTTCATGATCTTCTCTCGTTCTTTCTTCCTCTGTTTTTGCAGTTCCATGCTAATTTTTTTTTCAGTGCGGTGACCCTCCGTTGGTACTGGTTCCCAGACAACCATTTTTACGTGAACTTATAATCGTCATTCTGAGATTCTACAGGTTCTAAAAAACATAATCTTGATGTATTAGTAATATGGGGACTAAACGAATATTTATTAACTCAGCACCGCACCGGCTCCAGCACCGGTGCCCGATGCCAACTCAGGCTCCTCTACCCAGCTCCAAATTTCAGCCTTTTACGATCAATTTAATTTTTTTCGCGGATTTCCCCCTCCCCCCCTTAAGGGGGGGACGCTGGGGTACGTAATCCTGGGCTGCGGGGGCCATTATACGGTTATTAATATATATAAATAATGAGATTAAATTTATCTGTGATCGTTTAATATAAACTTTATATATATATATATAAAACTCTAAATATATATTATTTATTTAATTTTTATTTATTTTATTTATTTATTATTATTTATTGTATTATTATTATTTATTATTTATTTATTAATTTATTTAATTTATTATTTTATTTATTTATTTATTTTTTGTTTCGAAAAAAAACCGAAGGATTTTTTTTCGAGGAGTGGTTGGTAGACGAACCCTTTTACCGTGGAATTTTTATTCAAAATTTTCCCACGAACATTCGGCAAATAGGCGAACATTTTTGGCATCCAAAACCCATACCCCACTACAGCGATTTATCGACTATGAATATTTAAATAGACTCTGATTTCTTCTCGATTATACTCTTTCAACGTAAAGTCAAGCCAAGAAGCACGTAAAAAAAGACTCTGATTTAAACATCGATATAGGGGTAAAAAACATCGATAAATCGATTGGACCCATCAAAAATGTCTATTCGATATTTAAAACCTTCTAGGAACCAAAAACCCTTTTGGGGTAAAACCCTTGAGTTCAGGCTTCATAACTCTTGAAGTGGTCTTCAGACCTAAATTCGGTCCACCAGACTCCTGTCTCTTAATAAACACCTTAACCTTGACACTCAAGCTTTTGGAAAGAAAAAAACGCGGATTGTTGCAAAGATGTTGTCTTGTTATGCATACAATGCGGAACTTCCGGTGTTGCAACTTCCGGTAGTCGGTTTTAGCGGTAGTTGTGCAGTGCCCTCCTTACTACTCACGTGTTACAG
>JABUQX010080137.1:30000-44773 GCA_015478945.1 Trachelipus rathkii
ACGTACATATACCAGCTGTATTTCTTTCCCATACAATAACTAATAAAATTTAATTCTCAGTTATAGTTCCTTATCAGTTCACTATCATACCTGCCTTGAGCATATTTATAAGTGTACTATTACTGCTTCCTCCAATCCCTCAGAACTATACCCACCATAAACGCTTTTTGACACAACTTCCAAATCCATCCAAGACCATCTCGCCTCTATCTTGATCATTTCTATCAGTACTTTCATTCTTAGCCTCAGATTTAAAATCTTCAACTTTCTTCAAATACTGGCCCATTTACCCTATTCATTACTAATTACCTCATCTCCAAAATACCCTATTCTTCTTGTAGCATCAAACCCACACACATTCACGAAAACACTTCTTACGAATTATACGCCATGTATGAAGCAGATTTTTGCAGTGTTCCCACCAGCACTCTCCTAACTTTCCATTTCATCAGTTACGAAAGCCCAATCCCTTTTCAATATTCTATTCAGATTTCCCTTACTCTCGTTCATAACCTTTTGCGCTTTCCTTCCAAAGAGCTCCCTATTCCCTTGTAAGTTTCCATTCATCCTCTTCCAAAGCGGTTCATTACGCTCAGTTTTTTCTCCTACGCACGCTACTTTGTAGTCTTCCTTTTCCCTCCTTATATATAATCAAAGCAAATTTAATTTTTGGAAACACTCACCAAGGTTTTGCAAGTACACCTTCATATATCGTCTTCTACTCACTATTCTTCTAAACATTCTTGCTTCCATACTTTTAGCAGCGATCCACATATCTTTCTGTGACTGTTTCCTCACAACTGATTAATACGCATTTCTTTTCCACTATCAAGTCCAAAGATTTTGTTCAGTTGCATCTGTTTCACATTCAACTGATTATTCCAACTCTCTATCCACTCACTCTCTCGTTATATGTGTTCACTTAAACTTCTCGACTACTTAATTCTTCCCCCTTCCTTTCCATCCAAGCCCCCTTCTCTCTCCACCCATGCCCCTACTAACGTAATCTTACATAAAACAACCATAATAATCCGATATTCCCTATTCCAACCCCGTTCACTGAATATTTAAATCCATCCACAATATTTCAACATCTCCTTTCCATTTCATACGACAGCAAAAACAAATGCATTACAATCACTTTGATCCCTATAGCGATCTAGGCTATAACCAACTTTAATGGAGGGTGGTATACTTATGAAAACTTCTCGATGATATTTAAAGAGACAGTTTCAGCGTTACACAAGTACCTCCTTCTCCTCACAGAAATTCGGGTGGGTATCCACCTTCCCTACCATTCTCATTTCTCCGGAACCTCAAAGGACCACCTATCAATACCCTCCCTTCTTATCCACTTAGCCAACATTTAGGGGTCACCCAACACAATCAATCTGAAGCTTCTACTAACCCCACACCTAAAACATCATTCAGATTATCCCAGAAATTCACTCTCTTCACATCACCCTCAGATGGGACCATATGTTACAACCGCACATGCCTTGACTTTTTCAAACGTAAATTTAACAATTAGAATTCTAATAGCTCACACAAACCAAAATCCCACCATAGCTCTTTGCCACAGGTCACTCATCAGAATCGGCAACTGCGTTCTCTCCCCTCCCTCTCTGACTTCCACTCTAAGCACATTACACATTTCACACCACACTTATTTTCACCCCTTCCTTTCACTCTTTTTTTTTATTACACATGCGACCAAGAAATCCTATTAATTACCCTTTTCCCTAAAATTTACATACTCTTTCACCTTTGCTCCTCATCATTTATTCCTTAACATTCCATTACCCACTACGATTCATACATTTTCTCCGAAAAAGAAGAAAGAAGGCCGCCTACGAGATTATGACCTTCTCAAGGATGCGTGTGAAATTAACAATTATTCCTGCAAGACCAGTAAAGTATTGGTATGCAGGCATCCAACTCCAACTACCCACTGTCGCCCTTAGTTTGCTATTCAACGACACGCGAGATAATACGCTGTGGGAATTTTCCCCCACACACATGGAAAATAAAGGAAGGTATTTGTACGTAAGAATTGTGTATAGATATAAAAGTCTATAAAAAGAAATAGGCCGAAAAAACCAATTGAAGGCACTGGAGGAGAAATCATGGGACAATTATATAACCCTACATACCAACAAGAGACATCGTCTGATAAATATTGAGTGAGTGTGAGAGAGAGAGGCACTCATAACGCTATCAGAGAGATAGAAAGCTAATCTACATTAAGATCATTATAAGATCGCACTAACATTAACAAAAGACAAGAAGAAAAGAACATAGAAGATAATACCGAGATTTGACTTTATAGCAAAATCCCTAACAGCAGAAAGCACACACATACACATGACAAACACATAACATTAACAAAAACAATAACAAACACACAAAAAAAAATAATAAAATAAATATACATAATAATAATTTATAAAAATAAATAAAATAATAGATTATAATAAAAATAATATAATATAATAATAAAATAAAAATAATATTATATATATTTATTAGTTATTAGTATATATATTATAATTATATAAAATAAAATAAACTAAAAAGAAAATATATAATAAAAATATTAATATATAATAGATATTAAATATATATTAAAATAATAATATGATATATTTTATATATATTTATTATTTATTATTATATATAATAATATATATCATTAATATTACATAGTATATATTATATATATATATATATATATATATATATTAGTTATAATATATATATATATATATAATTATATATTATTATATATATATATATATGTTATAAGATAGTGTTTAATAATAAAAATGATTTCTAAATAAAAGGAGTAATATAATAAATTTATATGATAATAAAAATTAATATTCATTTCCCCAGTGTGCCCCATTATATTGGAGATTTATAGGTCTAAATAGACCTATCATCAAGAACCATAGCGACCTCACCACATACGGCGAACATAATCACCAGGGTTGACCTCAGAGGACAGGAGATGTTGATGGGAGTGCTCTGTACGGGTATATAATGTAAGTTAGGGGACATCTCGAGTGAGTTTAGGAAGGTGATCGGTTGTTTCTACCATCCATGGTATGAAGGGAATCCTTATTGCAGAGTCGGAGAGTGTTTATTGTTTAGGTACTGTATTCTGGTATGAACATTAATCATGTGCCTTATGTATTCCTGTGGAGCCTGGATGATATTCTAAAGTGATATCAGTCTAGATAGTATGAAATTGCACTCTCTTGGGAGAGTATTCTGGTTGTTGATATTCTGGGTGAGCGAGGAAGTTTTATAAGAATGATGCATTATGTAGTGGGCGATCCTTCGTTTGATTTTAGGTATTAGACTGTGAATAAAGTATGGTGTGATTTGTCTTGAGAGAGAGATGTTTGTCGAGAGAGTGAGCAGGGATGAGTATCTAAAGAGCGCCGTAACAGAGGCAGTGGATTCAGAGAAGGTGGATTTTAAACGATATGATAGTAGTGTGGTCATAGTTTGTTTAAGGTAGTTATTCAGATTACATGCGGAAGTGATGGGTCTGGGTCGAGATAAGCTCTTGGCGAGCAATAAGATGAGTCTTGATCTTCTATCATGTCCAGCTGGATGGAATCGACTGAATTAGATTCGAGGATCCTCTGAGTAAAGTTTTTGTTTCTTCGTGATTATAAGATGCAGTATATCTCGGTCGTTGATTAGACATGAAGTATTGATAGGTTAAGGTACGCATAATGTGAAAATTTTCAGGCATGCGCTTGTGAAGTTTCTAAAGGGCTATTATTTTGAAAGGCCTTGTTATTTGAATCTGTTAGAACTAGAATGAGATTTAATGAGGCTAAGTTATAAAAGGCTAAAATCAGGAACAGATTGAATCTACGCGTTAGATTTAAGTTCATTAGAACACTTGATTTGTCAAAAGCTCGATTTGTCAAGAAGTTGAGATTGTCTTTTTACATTATTGACATAAATCTGTTGTTGAGATAGAGTTTATCGGACGCGCAATTTAGTTTTCTATTCTGGTTAATTAAATTGATGTTAACTAGAGAGATATGTGTAGGTGTACAATAATAAATGAAATGTCTGAAAGCTGTATATAATCAGATTTTATTAATATTAGAGCTTTGAGGGGATGAATCAGAGTTGAGTTAGTTCGAAAATTGAATAGTTCACTATATGAACGAAGATAAAGAATGTCAATTCGGTGTTATTGCTTAATCGTGCCAGTCAGTCGAAAAAATTGGAGGAGTGGTAATGTGTCAGACCAAATTTCTTCGTACCTCAAATCCTGTAAGGTGAATCAGAGGCTTACATATGCATAGTGCGAAAAGAACAATACACCAATCTTATCAGAATTGTCTGATAAAGGATATGCTACGTGTAAGACCTCTTGTGTGAATAGAGATATAATACGACAGAAGACAAAGGTCGTGAATAGGTGTGATAAGAGTGGGCAGGGGCTCTGGTATTGCTGGTAACATTATGAAGTTATCAATTCTAGCAAAGTAAATACAGGTGTGAATTGGGATGGACCAGTATATGCGGAGGGTATAGGAGTGTATAGAGTGCCTGAGTGACATGTGCAGCATTGATTTTGATATACCAAATACATTGGTTATGTTCCTGTCAATCAAGGATATACTGAGTGTGTACTTTCTTACTTGATTGACATAGAATATAGACGCACAATTCTCGAGAGGCCTCTTTGCCGGCGTCTTCTGTCATATTATTACATACGGTTTGTTTGTGTTCAACAAGTTAATACATCTTGTTATCGATGGTTTATTGCTCTTTGTATGGTGTACTTACGTATAGTGCTCAGTTGAGAGCACTGTTCAGGTTATGATAGATCATGTACATTGCATAGAACCTATCGCTTAATATCCTCCAATACAGTTATAAAGTGAGTTGGTCAAGTATATTTGTTTTCTGTGAGAAACAAATGAGTGAGAGCGGAGGATATATAGATGCCTGCGGTACGTGTTGTATCGAAGTAAGTTGAGTAGTCTGATGTCAGTTAGACTAGCTTAGTAGTGTTTGTTCATCCGTGATGGTTTATAGAGTATATGTTCAGATAATTAAGAGCTATTGATTGTTATGCGCAAATGTATATAGTGAGTAACACGCTCTTCTGTGTCGTCTGGATCCACATGTCTCCGCGGACGTGTATTAGGTTTCAATGTTCATTCATCTGAAAAATGTGACTATTCTTTTTGTGAGTTAGCTAAAATGTATATAGAAGATAGAGCGGTAATTGAGAGCGGTAAATGGCATCATACGTAAATATACCAGGGATTTCGTAGCAATACTCGTGGAAGAGAATGCATCTTCTTCCATTATTTGCACAGGCAAATGGTTCAGATATAGCATCTACGGGGTCAATATAAATGAGGGGGGTAATCTACGATAATTTAAATGAAACATGGTGTGTGTGGGTCTTTTCTGGGGTTATTTTATAATGCGATATACAGGGGTATGATCATGGATTTTTCCAAAGTGGCGGGGATGTAGTTGAGTGACCAAGATTTTTTGAAAATATTTGTGTGAATGAAATAGCGGTTGGTCCAAGGCGTTTAATGTGAAGGTTTGACATGTTGTCTGGGCCAGAGGCTGGAGAGTTTTTTTTAAGGTTTTATTAGGAGGCGAATTCTTATGTAGTTGAAAGGTGGGGATGAGGTAATTAACTCTATCAATCTTCGGTTTTGTTGAGGATTTGATGTATTACGTTTTTCTATTTAATATTGAGCATTTCTCTCTGATGTGAACGAGAGTTGTAGTATTGAGACGATTTTGGTCGGAATGCCTTGCTAATGAACCTGGATATGGCCGAAAGAATGGAGAGTATGTGAGTTAAGAGACATTATCTATTGGCAGTGTTGTGAATAGGCTTTGAAGAGTTATGTTGTGTATCATATAACTTTGACTATCCTGTTCTAGAAGACTGTAGATATGCGTGCGTGGATTAGTTATTGAGGTAGTAAAACGTCCGTTCGAATAGTAACAACGAGAGTCTCTCTCGATCCCTACACTGTAGAGCCATTTGTTCCTTATTCGATATTCATTATCTTACTCCCCATGTTTGTTCGTTGATTATGTAGTTGTTTAATTTATGGCTAATTTTTTTCATTGAGAATTAATATTGATGAGTGAGTGATGATGTAGAACTTATGGGAAAAAAATTTGTAGTTGTTTTATGAGTACCTTCCACCATGTGAACTTTATTTGGGCGAGTTAAGTTGACTTTCTGGTGATATGAGTCTTTGTTTTATATTCGTGCGTGCTGTTGTGTGTTCTAAATAGGTAATGATCTATATGGTTTACTCGATAGTTTATCTTTACCGTGATAGGGCGAGATTTCCAGAACTTTTATGATAATGAGTGAGGTATCTCTGTTATGTGTTATTCCTTATACTGAAGTCCAAAGTAGATCCTATTAGATTCAGGGGTATGTGAGAGACGATTTGGAGGATGGAGGAGTTTTTGTATAACTTTGCAGGTGGGTGTGTTGAGTTATTGTACTCTCCTATATTTACTGTTTTACTAGGTGTAGATGGAGGTATTTCGAAATTAACTTGGCGTTAAAAGTTTAGTTGCGTAAGCGTGTTTACTATATATAAAGTGAAGATATCTTTTTTAGTGAGAAAATATCTCACCAAAAATTTTCAACTGTATATAGAATAGAAAATTTAATGTTATAATATTTGTTAAACCATAAAAATAAGTGTTTTGAATAAACTTG
Source organism: Trachelipus rathkii (assembly GCA_015478945.1). Taxonomy (NCBI): domain Eukaryota; kingdom Metazoa; phylum Arthropoda; class Malacostraca; order Isopoda; family Trachelipodidae; genus Trachelipus; species Trachelipus rathkii. The sequence continues at coordinate 36,752 of JABUQX010080137.1, forward strand.
ATAGTTAAAAATAAATATAAGTGTTTGTTTTTTTAGATAATATTAAATGTTGGTTTTATAAAGATATAATGTATTAGTTAAATATTTGGTAGACGATGACTAAATCAATAGAGAGAGAGGCTACATACTATCTGCTCTCCATGTTCATGTTGGTGAAGAGAGGATATACTAATTTAGAAGAGTGTAAAATTAAGATAGGTGAACTACATCAGCTGTCGTCCTGTTCGTCTCTGTAGTGCAATGTTCAGTTACTTTACTGTGTGTTTAGAGGATGAAGGATGTCGTGTGATATTGGTTAAGGCCTCAAGTTCGTGAGCTAGGCGAGTATATGCGGTGGAAGTGTTTGGGTAATTTATTGTCTATTAGTGGTCGATCTAAAGTTTCTTAGTTCAAACTATGAAGTGAGATGTGTTAGATTCTCCGGATTTATTGACTGTGTATGGTATAATACCTTGTTACGTCAGCATTTATTCGTTGGTCTCACCAGGGTTCATTGATAATTAGGGCAGAGGTGATGAGTGTTAGACGTTCGACCTCACAAAAGTAGTCTTATCGATTATCGCGTAGAGTTCTGCGTTTACCTCCTCAGAGGTGATAAATTAAGAGGAGTGAAGGTGAGAGGTGTCCTAGGTATTTCTTCGTAGTTTGTTTTGATTCCGTTTCTTTGATAGGAACAAGTATGACTCTGGAGAATGTTGTGCGGTTTACTCCTGTTGAGGCTATTTATAGTATATGTTTAATTCAAATTTATATAATGGTGTAAATTGCCAAGATTGTTGAAGGATGATGCTTAGTGCAAATAGATTTATAGTGATATGTTTCAGTAATATTACAATTATTGAACTATAGTGGTCAATTCTAATATAGATGGTATTGTTACTAAGATAGTATACAAGGTATATATATAGAACGACCTAGGGTATGCGCACCTCAATGAGTTAGCTTCTATGAGCTAATCTAGCCTAAACGAATTATGTGTTAATAGTTTTTTCTGGGAGTGGCTGATCCGAGAGCCTAACATATTGTGAGCCTCCTACTTATCCAATACAACTTGGTTGTTCACTTGTATGCCGTTCCCTTTTTATCTATGTAAGGCGAGATGTATTGAGTACTTCACTGTAAATCAGTAACTTACCCAGGCACTTTGTTCCAGTATTGTAAATGTTGTGTTCTGATACGTGACGACAAGCATCTGAAACAATTCTAGCCATATGTCACTTCATCTGGAGTGTAAGCGTGTCCACTCTACTATAATACTATTGCAACCAGTAATTTCTACTTTCGTTCTAATGTATCTCTACTCAGTGCTTTACCTTCCGAAGTTCGCCTTTTTTACACAGCCTTGCCAAGAGTCTGGTCGTGAGACCAAAGGCTCAAATCTGTTAATTGTCAGAGATTGCACCAAAACAGGTATTTAAGTCATAGATAATATAGGAATGGCAGTAATCCTCCACTACTTCATTCGTGTATTCGCCATCATTCTATTCGGGATGATTGTGAGTCGGGAAGCGAAGTCGGGAGTCCTGATGGGGCAGTGAAACATTTTATAGATGGGCTGGTTTTCTGTCACGCGATTGTTTGCAGGGTATAATGTTGGAGAGAGCATGAGTAATATCGTTTGTTCGTAGGGTCGCTACAATATCTCGAACGCAAGGAGTGAGTTGGTCAGTCTTGTAGACTATCGGGGTGGCACAGTGATATGAGTCGGGAACAAATGATATATTGAAACCGTACCCTACTATACACCTTGAATCCTAACCAACAGTTTGACAGCGCCGAGTCGATTCTTAACCTCCTATGTTCCTCTTGCGAATAAGGAGCCCCACCAAGTATATACAAATATGAATTAAACCCAAGATAACAATAAGCACATCCCTGTACCTCCTCTCGACTATTAATTTAATTATTATAAAACAATCTCATTCATATAACTCCATTAATATTTCTTAACCATCACGACCTACTATTCATATCATATATTATACTTTTGATTTCAATTCAAAATAGTTTTAACAACCAATACCACCATATATAATCAATAACAATCCTGCATCACATCTCAAAAATTAATCATTTCATACGCCTATTTGCAAATACAAAAAAAAAATACTAAAATTTAACAATATTTTATATTCTTCTTCCTCCCTCATTTTTTCAATCATTTTTTCAATTAGTAAAAGATTTTGCATCCTACACATCCTATTATACCAACTTTCATAACTCTCCCTTGTTTACTTTCACAATACATCATTCTCATGGATCATCTACGACGCATTTCTTGCGACCAATAATATAAGATATTATTATCTTCCCCTACTACACGTAATAAACTAACTTCCCCTATTACTTCTACAGTTATACCCTTATATCTCATTACCCTGTATAATAAGTGGGTACATTAATTACTTCTCTCTATCCAAATTCCCATTGAGATATCTAATGTACTCTTCACATAAAACATTTTGTACCATAAAAACTTTCCAAAATCCAATCAATTCACCATTCTCGCCTTCCTTTCTTGATTCAATTATATTCACCTAAGGTAATTTAGCCATACTATTAATACCTGTCAATATATATATTTACCATTCTATTCAATTCCTCTATACTTAGACCGATCTATTACCTATACTCATACTCTAGACTAATAACCTCTATGCCCAATATATTACCAAATTACCATATTCCTTTGCGCCATCAATAACCCTACACACATATCACTATACCACTATACTCTCATATTAACTGCTCAAATGATTTATTAGGACAGATTTTGCGAAGTGTTCCTCACCCACGACCTTATCAAGCCTGCAGACTCTATCATAGTAAATGATTAGCACCCATCCCTATTCGATTCATTGATTGCAAAGTTCTCCTTACTCTGTATGAGGTATATAATTATGCTAGTATATTAATATATAGTATACTAGCGATTAGCGGATTAGTAAAATACTATTATATCCGTGATTTATAGATCTATATAACGATTATAGACATATCGATTAGCGATAGTATAAGTTAGTAGTATATTTTATAATATATAGAGGTTTATATTATAGTAACCAAAGCGATAACAAAATAATATAAAATATAATTATAATATTATCAATAATTAATTTTAAATATGTAGTAAGAACAATTATATTAAACTATTAATAATTATAATTTATACCCTATATAAAAAATAATAATTTTATTTTAATATATATTAAAATATATTATTATTAATTTAATTAATATAATTAAATATATTAATATAATATATATATATATATATATATATATATATATATATAATATAGTATATTATTTATATATATATATTATATATATAAATTGTGTATAATACTGTACTTTTAATATAAGTTAAAACAAATTTCCAATTATAAAGATTTTTTTAACTTATCCATTAAAATTTTGGCTGAAAAAAACAACAACATTGTATACAAATTTGAGTTATACGAACTAAAAAAGTAACGGATGAAAAAGATATAGGAAACTTATATAGGGCGATTAGTATGAGAAAAGAATAAAAAATTAACGATGCCACGTTACCGTCCGTTACTAAAGATAAAAGAACTATGTTCACGCTAGCTAACCGGAGAGGTAACGGTGGCAAGTAAGGCGGGAATCCTGTGGTGGACCCAAGGCTCCTACTCTGCTGTAATATAGGTTATGTTATGGCTGACAATTAATTGGTTAAATCTACATATTTACATATGTTAATCTTAACTCAATAACTCAGTGACCTGTCAGAGATTATAGTCTCTGATAACAACAACCAAAGTTGAAGTGAAAAAGTGGCGTAAATGATTATAGAAGCAGCTTCGAGCCGTCATTGATTGCCAATACCGAGTTGTGTGATGTTTTTGAAACTTCTAATATAGTTATTTGTTTTATTTGTGTGTAATGACGGATGTAATATGTTTGTAAACAAAAGCTCCGAAGCCCCTATTTCAGGGGATTATATCTTGAGTTCGAGGTTATATGTTATGCTTTACTTGTAATGGGAAAACATTTGTTTCACTCGTTCGTTCACTAGAATACTGGATTGTCAGTGCTGAGCGACATAACAGACGCTGAATAAGGGTATCCTGATAATACTTTTTGATAGACATAGCTTATCATTATGTTTGAGAAAAAAGAGTCATGTTAACAGGGCCAAAAGTAAAGAGTGATAACTTACTTCAGATTTCTCGGACTTGACTAATGTCATAACTGAGGGTACTGCCCACAAACTCGAGTTAAGATCATCTAGGAGAGAGACATGAACAAACATATAGCACTGTCATTTTAGCACGAAGAACTCAACTCTTGTCCGTTTAAGATGTCATATATTTGCTTTTATTGTGAATATCTGGCGAAACTTTATTCATCTTGTCTACTTATATTCTTCGTTGATATATTCTCCAGTATTGGTACTTAGATCCAGGATTATCTATGAAAGTATAATATATTTGTATGAGATATTACTCGTATGTTGTAACGTTAATAATGTATCCAGTACGAACTATGCTAGCAAAATTGTGAGTTGGTTACCGTTCTGCGCTTTCAATGTAGTTATCACTTAAATAGGTATGTTAACTGTAGGTAACCGTTGGTAAATTCGTCTAGCACCTTATTATTATCGTAACCTGTCAAAGAAACAGTATATACGTTCATGGGTGTAGTTCGTGCAGGAAATTTCGATTCGTATCTCAGGATTATGACATATTACAAACTATATTGGATATGTTAAACCCTTTGTCGCATTAGCATATATTCGGGTTGAAGTCTATGCTTGTTGTTTGTGTGCTTCTTTTGTATAAACATGTATCTATTTCACCATGTTGATGTTTAGTCTACAAATATGACCCCTTAATATGGACTTTGAATCATTATTCGTCTGCGTCTTTGTACGATACATTAGTTATTCAATTACGCATCAACTATAGATCAATGGAGGCATCGTGGCTGGCTAGAGAGATTAAAGGTTTTAACCCTCTGGTTATAGAGGAGATGAACATGCGCCTTGATTTACTGGATTTTACTTGCTTTTTGCTAATGTAAAACATCTCAATTTTTTATAAGGTGATATAATCATAAGTAAGTACAAAAAATGTTTATAATTATTTGTTTTTAAATTTTTTAAATTTTTTTATATTTGATAAATTTTTATTGTAATGTTATATTTAATTATTTTTAAATTTATTTATTGCTAATTGCATATAATAATATCATTTCAATATTATTCTATGTTTTATTTATTGTGAATAGTGTATTTTAGAATTTATTATCTTATTTATATTATATCTTTAATTACTTTTATCATGATTTATTTTATTATTGAAACTGTACACCTCTCATACTCGTCGTACTTACCGTTCTTTGTAATAAAGAACTATCCATATTCTCACCGTTGATACAATATGGACTAGAATCGGACTATTATTAATTCTACCTGTAACCTGAATGACAACTACCGAGCCATACACCGTGTGGAGTATAGATAAACTCCGGCACTTCTTACTCAGGTACTTTTCCTCTCACACGCTTTCTTCTCAGATCTCCAGAATCCGACTCCTTTATCCCCACGTTTATCTCTTTATGCATATATTGTATCTAATTATCATAGGGTTATAGGTACGCGTATGCCCACACTCGGTCCCCTCAGTGACACCACATTTAACGACTTTGAAACCCTCATAGTCGAGATTCTATGGGTATTCAATAACCTATATATAAAGACGCCAATAATTAATTGATTTCGTTACACAAGTAATTAAATAACATTGGCACCGAACGAGACCTAGCACCTGATGCAGTTGTTCAATCTATAGCCTATCCTATTACATCCTTATTCTGAGAGTTTCAGCCTCCTTTCAACTTACTCCTTCTTATATTTCAATCCTTCATCCTTCTCTTTCCTCCTCATATCAGGTTACTCTGTTTGCACATCTTGTTGCTTTTTATTTTCTAGAGTCGGGACCCCCTTTATGGGGGTCACTAGACACCCTTAATATCGGATTATATAAATCAATTCAATTATATTACGAGATCTACTGGTTTAGATAAACATATATTAAAGCACACCAATTATTGTTAGTTATAACCGATATGATTTATTAAACTCGTAGCAACCCGCGATCGGCTTCCTAAGCACCTAGGTTTATGCCGATAGCCATACTCCTCCAGATTCCAATACAACTCTTTTCTAGAAAATTCAACTCTGAAATCCTCTCAACGCAATATTTCAGCCCGGTATCGAATATAGACTAAGTTCTATTCATCAATGGGGGTTCGGTTCCTCCTCTTCATGAGAGTTCAGTGCCAGATGGGATGACGTAACCATACCGTGATTCCACGCGACAACGCGTACATACCAAAACCATATTTATTAGCGAGCCGATCGCCCAGATGTTTAAACCTTGCGGGATGCGTGATATAGGAGTGACTGCGTAAAACCAACGATGATATATAAATTAGCAACGCAGTAGATTGCTGATGCGCAGTATACCGCGCCTTGAAAGATCGAAGGCATCTGCTGCGGAAATATCTAGGTATTATAATTCCGACTAACTATCCATTCTTTATAATTTTATATAATAATAAGTAAATTAATTATTATAATAATATATAATATATTCATTATATATATTATTAATTATATAATATAATTAATATAATATTATATAAATTATATATATAGTATTATATATATATATATATATATATATATATATATCATATATAATATATATATATTAATAGTATATATATAGAAAATAACTTACATATATATATTAACTTATATATATTAGGGAGGCTCGATAAAGTCGGAGATCGGAACGGTGCAGAGTCAGGAGTAGTGAGAGTCTGAGTGACGGTATATAAGTCGGAGTGGAGTCGGTAGTAGCGGAAATATAATCGTAATCTTCAGGAAATCTGATTTATATTGAACTCAAAATACGAACCATTCAATATGGAGTTATATTAATTTTCTGAAATATATACGTCTAAATATATAATTAATTAATAATAATAATAATAATAATAATAATAATAATAAGTTAAATAATAATTCAATAATTATATAATAATTAATAATACATTCTACGCATTTCCATGAACTAATTGAGAGTGATAACTAATAATATACAAATAATAATAATACAATAAATATTAATATGTCCAACTTCAGGTAGTAATAATAATAATATGAATAAGAATAATAATAATGATAGATCCATTTTATCGAATCGACGGTGACTCTTTCTGAAATGGAGCCCGCTGTCTACACATAGGTTTACCCAGGTTATTCTCGATTTCCCTTCAGTAGCCCACAACCAACTACCATACTAAGCGGTGTAGTGATAATAATTAGCACGTGAGTGCGTCAACATAATAGTGTGTGTCGCTACGTAAATATAACTAATCGTCCAATCCTAGTCGCCTGCCTCTTCGGGAGAACTGTTATTAGCCCACCATACAGCCCAACCTAGCGGACTGCTCTCGAAATAACTCGGGTGTCTTACATAATTAGCGCTTAAGCAAACCCTAAATAACCTACACGGGATAAATACAACTTTCTTTGAAACATTTAAGCCCCGAGATGATCCTAGGTCCTAATGACCTAGTCTTACGGAGAAACCAGGGCCCAAAGACCGATGAGATGAATGAGGCCCCAATAAATCTTTCTATGTTCATCAATTACTTCATGTCTAGTTTATATCTTCTAGCATTTTCCAATAAATAAATATATAACTTAGATATAACTTATTTAGTCATATATTACTGGCATATATCATTTCTCATATGAATGGCATATCAATATATCTATAGCTCTTATACTATATTATTCCTAATCTACTTTCCGACTGAAGCTGGATAAACCTTGCGTATCAAACCTATTTGCTACTACTATAAATTCCTAACTGTTATCATTAATCAAATATTATTGAATTATACTATACTGATATATTGGGTCATATACGTGCCGATTACTAAATTTCATTCATTCTCTTTATACGCTAATTATATATA
>JABUQX010080138.1:0-7500 GCA_015478945.1 Trachelipus rathkii
TTTAATTAAAACAAAAAATAGGTAGGCACATTCCTAACTTAAAATTTGGGTGGTTTTTTTATATAAATATATTATATTTTATTAAATAATTTTTTTTTTTTTTCGGTTTGGGACCCAATAAGTTCAGGTTACATAGGCAGTATGCATTGGTCTCATTGTAATTTTCTTTTCTATGCTGATATACCCAATATAATACTTTTTATCAATTTGTCACATAATTGGTGGTTTTGGGTATTTGTCTGACTTATCATTATATATTCAAGAAAGAGATCCCCTCAGAACTAAGAAAAATATATCGTAACCTTGTGAGGTGGTTGGTGGGCGCATGGAGCACACAACCATCTTGCTCTCTGGTGTTTACTTACTTTTTATAAATATATTATTAGAAGATTATCGGTTTTCATGGAGTTCTGACTTATTTACATATATAACTTGGGTTAATGAGGGGTTCGCTATACTCAATTTTTGGTGGGGATCTTGTGGCTTTCTCTCCCCCCTTCTTCTCTCCGCCTGGGCGAAGTCTTACCATCCCCCCTGTTCCCCCTCCTCTCTCCTCTCCAATTCCCTCCTCTTATCCTCTCGTTCTTAAAAGGGGGTTACAATATAGGACTTTTTTTTTGGTTCGGGGGGAGGTTGAAATATAAGGGTGAATATAAAATAGTTTGGAACCCTTTTTTATTCTGCCTTGAAAACAACCATTATAATGATAGAGGGTAAATTGGAGAAGAGTAATATCTCCTACTCGGGTGACTCTCTTGGTAAAGGTATTATTAGAAAGGGCGGGGAAAATTCAAGTAGGAGGGGGAGGTAAGGCGGGTTTCAACTACCCAAACCCAATTGCCATTGCGGGAGCTGGGGTCACACAACCAAAACAGCCAAACACGACCCAACAAGGTGGTAATGGTTTTTACCCACCAACCAGAGGAACAAAAAATCGCAGTTACAGAATAGAGATAAAGAGAAACGGGCCCACTGACATAGGGCTACTGTGTTAATTTTTTTGTCCTCAAAACTTTAGGACAAGGTCGAGGAGAGAGAGCATAGTGGACTGACCTATCACTGCCCTTTCGGTAAAGGGTTTGGTAACAAGAGAGGACTTGTATGTCCTTTCGTTTTAAGTGTTTGTTATTGTTTTCTCCTACATACTCAAAGCTTCTAGTATTCTTTTTAAAAAGGTTCACACATCAGATTGGATCACACACTCATCCATCTACCAGAACACTTAAACAATATAGATATATACTATACTTCATAATAATAATTGTAAAAGGATATAATAAAAATAAAAATAAAATAAAATATATATAAAACTCTTAAGATACGATCTTGTTATATTAAGATTTTAAGATGCTTTTGGTCACATGTCTGTACATTTCTTTAAAGTCTCTTACTATGTGAGATTTTACTCAAAATATTATGTTCTTTTAAGCCTTTTTTAAAGGTTTCTCGTTTGGTTAAGGTTGTATTTTTTCTTTTTTATATAAGGTGAAAGTATTTTTTTTTTATATAAAAGAGAGAGAAATAAGGCTATATAATAAAATATTATTTTTTTTTTAAAAGGAAGTGGAATAATTTTTTTTTTTTTATAATATTATAGGTTTTTTATTCTCCAAAGATTTTGTCTAGAGGGTCTTTTTCTATTTTATATTTTTTAAAAAAATATTCTTTAATTAGGTTTTTTTTTTTTTTTTTTTATAGGCTTCAGAAAAACAAAGTGGGAATACACCGGCGGGGTTAATAGGGATGGGTCGTGGATATATATTTTTTTTTAAGTTTTCGTTTTTAGAGGGTGTGTTATAATTATTCTTTTATTTTAAAATTTTTAATATTTTTATTTTTTATACGTATTAATCTCGATTAAATTAAAGAGATGAAATTGATAGAAAAGTTGATTGGGTTTATAAATCCTTATAATATTTTTAAATAAGTAAAAGGTTTTTCCCCAATACTTTCTTACATTGTATAATGTTATCGTAAGTTTTATACTTTATTTGTTATATTTATTATTAAAGATTTTTATTTTAATAGTATATTTATATAACTAAGGTGGTATTTTTTAATTAATAATATATTATTAAAGGTTTATTTATAGTTACAATGATAATATTATTAATGTTTATAATATAATTTATTTTATAGTAGAAACTAGGATTAATTTATTATTTATTTAATATTATTTATTTAAATATTAATTATTTAATAGATATTATATATAATTGATGGGCCTTTTGCTTTAAGGTCTTTCTAAGGTTTTGTAAGAGAGTAAGGTTTTTGGTCTGGACGACGAAGAGGTTTTCATTTAAGTCAGATGAGTATTTATTACTCTTATTGATATAGGTATATATTCTAATATTATAAATAATATAATAGATTAATATATAATATATTTATTAAATAGTAAAATATAATTATATATTATATTTACAACAAAGAAATATATATATTATTAATTTAATATATAATTTATATATTAAATATAATATTTTATATTATAATTTAATTTTGTTATATATATCTAAAATAAATGAAGTATTATATAGTTATATATTAATATTATTAATTTAATTATTGAGATAATATTATATTAATATATATTTATAATATATTTATTTATAGCGTGGGAGAGATAGGGGTGTTTGATTCTTTTTTATTTGTGATTTGGTTCCTAATGCTCTAAAGGTTTTTGATATTACAACTCTCTTGGTGAACTATTGGCATAAGGGGGTCGTAGTATGAGATAAACCTCATATAACCGTTATGGGCCTATATGGTGCTGTGATACCTGCAATTTTAATGTCTCGACTAAAAGTTAGTTCTTTCTTCGTTTAGTAAACAAGGTGTAATATCTCAAAGAGTTTAAAGGTTTTTTGGTTGGGTATGTTTGCATTTTGTATAATAGTGCATTTAGAGAGTTTAAAGTTGGCATTAAAAAATGGTCTCCTAAAGTCTTTGTTTATATTTTTTGTTTCTATATACATAAAAGTGTCAAGTTATATTCTTTTCAGTTAAAAAAGCTCTTCTTCATTCATAAAAAAATTTCTCCTTCATTTTTTTTCTCTTTTATTACAATAGGGATTTTTTTCAATTATGGGTATCATAGAGATTAATTCATTTTTAAATTATAATTTAAAAAGAATAGAGAGCTATTTTTATTAAGGTTAGGTATTCACTAGGGTTAACAATTAATATATCGGTGTGTAATTTATATTATTTTTATCAATCTCTAATAGAGTTTCTAATTTTTTTTTTTTTTTTTTTTTTTTTTTTTTTTTTTTCTTTTATTGGGTTTTTGTTTTAATTTTTTCCATTCTTTAAAAAATAGTATAGCCTTATATATCATCTGTGAGGTTTTGCTCCTTAGGTATATGGGGTTATAGGTTCCCTCCAACGGCTTTTCTTAATAATATTTTTTTTTTTTTTTTTTTTAATAACAAGGAAATTCAATTGAAACATATCTATTGTTTTAGTTTATAAGTATAGTTAAGTTGTTTTTTTTCGGGCATTTTCATTGAATCGGGTCCAACCTGTTCAATGTTAAAGTGCTCCAGCCTTTTTGCTAAATCTTGGTTGCCGTATCTTCCTTTTCTTTCCTTTCCCCTTTTTATTTATCCTTTTTTCCTCCCCTGTACTCGTCGAAAATTAAACTATCACAAAAAAACACTTTTGAATAATTATTGAATAAATCGGGAAACGTTTCAATATAGGGAACCCTGGAGGCGCTAGCTAAACGCTACGAACACTTAAGAAAGGTTTTGTATTTCTGCCTTCAGATGTGTTTGGGAATGTTACTATTTAAATATTATTTTATTATATAGGTATATCTGGGTTTTACTTGCCATTCTATATAATATCCTAGATAAGAAGTATTGTAGTGATCCATATATATATAAACCAATAAGGATGCACACCAAGACTGTGGTACCTCGTCGGAGAGGGTGTTAAGAGAGTTGTTGGGTGCGTTTTTTCTGTTCTCTGTGACTATTTTTTTCTCTCTTCGTTCACTCCTCAAACCAATGTTCCAGGTCCCAATTTCCGAGGAAGCCTACTCCTAATATATATGCGTGTGTGGGGTTGTAATACCGGGTAGGTTTTATTTTGCAGAGCATGGTGTGGAGTACTTCTGGCAGGGGGGCCCACCCTGTGTGACAACCGACATTGTGTTGTAGGTGTGTAGAAAAAAAGGATTTTCTTTTCTACTATTCATGAAAGTTTCTCCAAACAGTATATTGATTTTGAAATGATATAATAATTTTGAAATAAAATTAGTATATCTCTATTATGATTAAGAATGTTTATGAAAATTTTTTGTTTGGCGACGCTATCGCTGTCAATAAAACTGTTTAAACAATTCGAGTATTGAAGGTTTATCAGAAAGTTCTTAACCAGACTTTTTTCCAAACCTACATACCAACATACCTTATCCTATAATGTTTTTATTTTTTTTTGGTACTATTTATGTTTAGCTAAATTGTTTTAATCATAAAATAAATAAGATAAAAAAATTCAATTCTCAAAGAAGCCAAAATAGTTGTGCCAATTATAAACTAAATTAACATTTTATATATTGAATGTTATGTTTTATCCTAAGATTATGATATATCCCACCTCCAATGTGTAGAATATAACATAGTCATTTATATATAACCCATATTATTGAATATAAATTCATGATGGTACATATTAATAATATATCTTTTTTAAATTATAATGTAGAATTATAAGAATAATAAATTTTGTCTTCATATCCGTTGATTTACCTGGCCCTATACTCCTTTTCCAATTTCCATGGAGATTGCCGGAAAGTAATGTGTTAAAAATTGTTTTTACAAAAATAAGTAAGAATGGTAAAAACACATCAGTTTTATTTTCGACAGCGTCCATAGAAACGCATTACCCACGTAAACTAAAGACTAATAATATACAAATATAGACTAATATTCAATAACAATTACTAAATTAAAAATAATTTTACAAAACCTTCAAATAGTAGAGTTATAATTAAATTATAAAAATTCACCTCTTATTATTATATTTATAATTAACATATTAATTTTAAATTTTAATATAATATATATTAAAAAAATTAATGAAATAATTTATTATAAAATTTAAAAATTAATTTTATTTAAAATAATAAAGAACTAAAATTTAATATAAATAAAAATTCAAAAGATTGCAAGAGGGTTCGCATTGCTACAAGTGCACTCCTATAAACAATTACCAATTTTCAACCTAAAAATTAGATGCAAAACCAACATAAGTCAAATTAAACCCATCTGTCGGGTTTCCCTGTCTTTGACCCCACCTTCGGTCCCGGTTGACTACTTTTTTTCTAGATCCGAGCCCCAGCAGGGTATTTTTTTTCCTTTTTTTTTTTTTTTAAATTTTTTTTTTATTTTTTCCGGTTTTTTTTTTTTTTTTTTTTTTTATTTTTCATTTTTTCAAGCAGTTTTTTCCCCTTCATTTTTTTTTTTCTTCATTTTTTTTTAACACGAATCTTTTTGTCACTGAAGTTTTTTTTCTTCCTTCTTTTCCCTTTTTTCTTTTCTTTTTGTTCTCCGAATTATCTTTCTCGCTTTTTCTCCTCCTTTTTCTCATTCCTTTTTCTTCTCTCTGTTTTTCGTTTTTTTTCCTTTTTTTTTTTTCTTTCTTCCCCTTTGGTCTTTTTCACCTTTTCCTTTCTTTTCTTTTTTCTTTCCTTTTCATTATTCTTTTTTATTTCTTTTTTTTATCTTTTTCTTTCCTGAAAGGTCTTTTTTTTTTCTTCTAATTATTTTTTTTTTTATAACAGATTAAACCTTTCATGGAATTTCCGTTGCGCACTGCGCTATTGGGCCACCCCTAACACAGAAAACGGACTACACAATAGACCTCCAGGGCCTCAAACGGTTTTAGGGCAAATGGGCTGTCATACCCCACCCCGGAGTATGCAAAGATGTTTTATTTATGTTGTTAACACCTTGCCATCCGTCATAGGGTCGTTCCATTCTTCTCAAAACTCGTTTAAACCACCTTCCTACACACATTATATCTCCAAATGCTGCTCTCGCCCCCCTCTGGGGAAAACGCCATACATATGGATATACATTCATTTTTTTCCGTATACATCTTTTACATATTGTGATTCCCATTTAAATCTACCTTTTACCCCTTTACCTCCGTAAAAGCTCATTAACTGCTTGAGCAAAAGACAAACCCAATTCTTTTCTCTTACTCTTTCAGCGATTGCATTTGAAAATAAAGAGTTTTATAAGAAAAAATTAGTAGTTGAAAAAAAATTTCTGCGTATACAAAATAATATTTGAGAAAAGTTATAGTGATTAGGTATTGACATAGAGTTCATAGTGACCAAGACTGAATAAACTTTATTAACCCATCAATGCTTACAGTGACAGCAAAATAAAAGTATAAATATATTTTTCAATCTTCTACAAGGTTATATTTGAGAGACTCATTTACCAGTATTGGTATTTCATTATATAATTTAGACTATAAAGTATCAAACGTTTTGTATGAGAATGAAGAGTGAAATTCGATGGACTGATTAATGCAGTTTCAAAGATACTTGCTACATCTTTGTGCGTCAATATTTTATCCTCGTGTTAAAAAGTAAAGTAGTTCTAAATAGTCTTCATATCTTTGAATTAATAATATTGAACATTTTTCATCGTTAAAATTTACCAGTATCTAACAATAAAAATAAAAGACATCTATATCTACTCGATGAACTCTAAACTAAGTTAGCAGTCATTGAAATTATATATATACGCACTTTTAAAGTCAAGGTTGGATTGGAAGTTTTTCATCTGCTGTTACTCAAGGGACCTGACCACTGACATCATAACTCATTTACTGCGACCTTTCAAGCACACTCGAATATTTTATGGAGATATGCAATTAGAGGTTTGTCCTATGTGGTAACATCTTTCTATTGATTTCTGTTTTGCAGAATTATTTGCCATTTTCTCATTTTTACCTATAATTACATCTTCTTGCCATAAAACCTTTGATTGCAATGACTTGCGATTCAGGTCCATTAATATTCTATAATCGGAGTCGAACAAACCTAACCTCCAAAGGCTCTGTGATCAGCGTGGTGCCATTCCTTAGTGATTCTTACAACTTTGAGTCAATTGGTGTTCGATTTTTTGATGAACAAAAAAGTCAGTTCTTGAAGAGTATCTCGGGTTTATGGAATTGACTGCGATGGACGTGAAAACGAGCCATTACATTAGAGTAAATAATTTTCTAAAGAATGAATTATTTTGATGCAAACAAATGTGCTGGACATGGCTATGATGGTAGCTCAACAAAATGGCAAGGCAAGACATTGGCACATTGGAAAGATGTATAAGAAAGCGCTGTTCTTTAACCGTGCAAGTCACAAGCTGAACCTTGTATGAATGATCTTGTGTCTCAGAAATACGCAGCAGAATTTCCACAGCAAAGAATATAATCAATTTATTTCGTGAATTTGTCTTTCAAAGAAAGTATACTCCA
>JABUQX010080139.1:15000-20000 GCA_015478945.1 Trachelipus rathkii
TTCACTCCAGCATACACACACATTTCACCCCACACCACACGTCTTCACCATTTCTTTTCATCTTTATTTTAGTCATAGCAAGCAAATAAAATTTATCCCATCTAAATACATCCATCACTTCTCTCTAATTCTCCTCACCATTTCTTCCTCTAGAATTCCATATACCCAAACGATTCATACAATTTCGCCGGAAAATATAAATTCCATTTCGGAGATCACGACCATGTTCGAGACATGTATAAGTATTATTAGGGTGTAAATAAATGGTAGCGGGTGCCCAAACCAACTACCTCTATCCATTTAATTGCCTCCTACTAAACTCAGAACATACGCTGTGGGAACTTTTTCTCCCCACACTCAGAGATATATGAAAAAACGGTGTTGTCTGAAATAGTAGTAGTGTTTTATAGTCCATATGTGATGTGGAGAGTTTACTCCTGTATAAGAAGAGTGGATATATGAGCGCAAGAGGAGCGAACCATTAGGCACTGGAATATCAGTGGATGTGCCATATACCCCAAATACACAACGGAAAGTAATCTCATTGCTTCGATAGAGCTGCTTCTCTCTCTCTCTCTCTCTCTCTCTCTCTCTCTCTCTCTCTCTCTCTATATATATATATATATATATATATATATATATATCTTTTATATATATATATATATATATATATATATATATATATATAGCTTATAGCTCTCTTAATATATAGGGAGACATCCGCGGATGTTCAACATTAAATATTCACATCCGCATCCGCGGATGTGAAAAATTAGACATCCGCATCCGCGGATGTCAAAAATTTGACATCCGATACATCACTAATATATATATATATATATATATATATATATATATATATCTAATTGACTCTTGAAGCCTATATATATATATATATATATATATATACTATATATATATAACTATATATATATATATATATAGGCGTAGCGTGGGTAAAGGTCAAATACATCCAGAATTTCAATACAATGCATAAGGTATAAAAGTATGGAGGCTTAAATTGTGATTTTAAGAAACAAAATTTTCCAACACGAATTTTTACACACACTCATTATATATATATATATATATATATATATATATATATATATATATATATATATATATATATATATAATATAATATATATATATATATATATATATATATATATATATATATATATATATATATATATATATATATATTCCTTTTTCACGTTTTACAAAAAAGTTATTTCAGCATCCCCATTTAAAAATCCACGCTACGCCCCTGATATATATTTATATATATATATATATATATATATATATATATATATAAAAATAAATATATATATATATATATATATATATATATATATATATATATATATATATATATATATATATATTGCTAGGTAGGAAAACCAATCTATGTCTTGGTGCTTGCCCTTATGGGAAGGTACATCTCTGAAAAGGTTTTTAAACGTCGCTGGAGGTTCAATTCTTTCTTCTTGGTAGGTAAATATTGGGGTACTGCCAGAAATGGTTAACTTTGCTAGAATGTGGTATGGATCAAAGTAAGTGAAAGTGGTGACGGGAAATGTTGCTCAAATTTATGCAGCCAACAAGGATGTGGTGAACAGATTGTGGAATATGACGATGACAAAAAATTTACAAGGGGGGGGGGAAGATCTTGTGACATGTAATGACCATGGGTAAGGTTGGTGTGGCTAATGAGGAGACGTGCAAGGACTACTCTCCTTCTGGTGGTTGCGCCGGTGAGAGGAAGACCATTCACCGATAATAATGGGTTTTATTCGTAGATGTTTTTCTCCTCTATGGTCGCTCTCCCAACACCCCTGTCAACATGACCTAAAGCCATAGCGAAGTAATCTCATAAAAGTGACCCTGTTGAATGACCGTTGGGGGATATCTGGAGCAGCTGCGGAGACATGATGGACTTTTTGGCCTTTTTTGTCAGCTGATCGTTGCCAATAATTCGTAAGTGAGAAGCGGTCCAACAGAGAGTGATCTGTCTCTTTCGAAAATTTAATATGCGGAGGAATTGTTGCATGATGAGAGACCATTGCATTTCTATAATAGGTTTTAGTGGCTGAAGGACTCTGCTGGAATCGGAGTAAATGTAGTACTGTTGGTTGTGGTTAAGGATCAGGATTCGAGAGAGCGCTATTAATACTGTCGTCAATTCTGCCGTGAAGATGGAGGCGTAAGGAGAAAGATTGTGTGAGTGGTTACAATCAGGGAAAATGGTAGACGAGCCAACGACTTCATCCAATAGAGACTCGTCTGTAAAAAATGAAATTGATTCATTATGGACCTGAGAGTGAAACAGGAAAGATGTTTAAAGCTACGAAACAGCGTTAAAGGATTTTAATGTAGAGTACAGGGTCAAAAAGATGGATGGGGCTGAGAACAGGAATGCCAGTATCCGCGTCATCAAAGCCAAGGAGAATAATAGAATACTCAGAACACTGCCCTGTGAAACGTCTCGTTAAGAGAGAAGCAGCGAGACATAACTGTGGAGCATCGGATCAGGATGGATCTATTAGACATAAGGTACTGGATAAAGAAAGGCAGCTGACAGCTAAGTTCTAGAGTTTGGAGTTTCAAAAGGTCCTCGATACGCCTCGATACCATCTTGTTATTTGAGAAGGCATCCAAGATGCACTTTAGCTTGCATAAATCTACTGTATAAGTCGGACGAGTTTTTCAAAGTTCAAATAGTAGCTACGGCAATTCCACTGAAGGAATGTAGCGATAATATGTTGATATGAATGTTATAATGGTGATCTGCTAGAAACAATCGACTCTATTTGCTTGGTTGCAATTTCTGGAGAGGAAATATTTCTTTTGAAACTAGAGCGTGTGGGCTGACGAAAAGGAGCAGTAACTCAAGGTTGTAAGGGGTATTTGTAGAACAGCGACTTGGGTTGCAAGACTAGTTTGGGGGAGTGTCCCAATTATTAGATGGTGTAGGAGTCTCACCATTAATTCGGGCTAGGCTGCTTTCAACCTTGTCCAATTCTTTGTGAGGACAGCATTGGCCGCTAGATTGGTCATCAGAAAGTGGGTAAGGCTGAATGGGAGCTTTATTTGATATCCACAGAGTAACCAGATCTAGATATGGGGTG
Source organism: Trachelipus rathkii (assembly GCA_015478945.1). Taxonomy (NCBI): domain Eukaryota; kingdom Metazoa; phylum Arthropoda; class Malacostraca; order Isopoda; family Trachelipodidae; genus Trachelipus; species Trachelipus rathkii. The sequence goes on from JABUQX010080139.1 coordinate 18,137, forward strand.
GGAACTTGGAATTGTATTCCTGGATACAAAATGAGGAGATACCTCTGGGAAATAGGGTGGGTTCTCCGATTATTGTGGTGTTATGGTGTCAGTGGTCATGGAGGTTTCTGTAGGATCCCTAAGGAAAGCAGGAATTAGGGAATTAAGGAGACTCTCAGTGATTCACAGAGATTTTGAGAGGCATGAAAGTCGATGGTTGGTGGCTCTGTTAATGAGGCACTAAGTGGTTGGGTTTGGGAGTTGACAGAGCAACGCGAAGAAAGGGGGTCCTCAAATATTGCTTCGATAGCGTTACTACTGGTTGGGCGTTAACTGCGTTTACAATGCTTGTGGTGTACTGTTTTTTATTCACCTCTCTCCGAAGCACTAGATGTGTCAGAAGGGTGAAACACCATTCCACTTAGGTCCACCGGAGAAGAACAATCTATATGTTGCACCAGGTTGAAGAATATTTTGGGGTTTACTGTAAGAAGAAACTTCACAGAGGTGCTGAGAGAGCAATCTAACGGATCGGCAAATAAATACTCATTGATATATGTGGTAGCTGAGGGTGATTGGACAGTAGAGTTTGAAGTCCACGGTTTTCCAATGTTACGAGAGTGATGGCGAGGCTTCTTCAACACGGCATTCTCTTTGAGAAGCTCCGATGCATCCTTCTTCATGAACTTGGAAACTATATTTCAGTGAATAATCATTGGGTTGGTGTTTAGCCTTCCGAGTGTACGCAGGGGAGCTTGATCGAGGTGGGAGACTGATTGGGGGACAGTGAAGCTAGTCGCTTTTGCGGGTTCGGTGAACTCTTAAGGAGAGTAGGAGATAACGGACTTTGATGGTGAAGATTTCCTGAGCTATGAGGTGAAAGTACAGTTTCAGTCTCACTTCGCTGTAGTCGAAGATCATTGGTTTCAGGAGCATTGCCAACAGGTACCAGAATGAAGGGCTGGTGAGCAGATAACTTATATGGCCACGTGAGCAGTTACTAACTCAGATGAGGCCTGTGGACAGGTACTGATGATGGTGGGAGTATCACTGGGAGTATTGTTTGGATGTATCCTGTAGGCGAGTCTGGTTGGCAAAGGGATAATTGAAGGAGCTGAAGTTGTCGTAATTTCATCATAGGATTGTGACTTCTGTCAGGGACATTTTTCCTTCAAGCAATCCCTAGCATCTCTCCTGCTTAACTTTTGCAAGGTTCATAATTCCAGTATTTTCTGTTCAAACAGTTATGATAAACATTTTGCGCATGAGATGATGTGGGGTCCCAGACAAATTGATGCAGTGTGGAGTGTTAATGCAGGGAAGGTGAATATCTACATCACATGTCGCACGTATGTCTTTGACACTTGAAGCATAGCTTGGGCAGGGAGATGAATGGGAGCACGTTGTAACTGCAGAAGCCAACTTCACCTTTGTAGGTAGAAACGGTGTGCTAAAGGTCAGTAGCTGGAGTGGGTTTAGAGTGTTAGGTGAATCTAAACGTGGAAGAAACCTTTATATATCAGCATTAGGGAATCTATTCTGTTGGAGATACCGAAGAATAGAAGTGAGATCTTCAGTTTTCTCAATGACATCATAAATGGTGACCTTGGATGTGTTTCTCACCTCATCTAATGTAAGGGAAAATAGGAAGGAGAATTAGATTCAAACAGTGGCCTGGACGAAGAGGTTCCCATTCTGCATTATCGTGACGGGGGGATCCTCAACACCTAAGGCTTTCTCAAGATCGTCACTAAGAGTGATTGACTTGGGGTCAACAAGTAGATTTGATGTTGTTGAACGCAACATGAAATGCATCGGAAACCGACTGTTTGGGCACTTGGGATGTCATGGACGTCCCAAGCGATTAATCGCCGGGGATCTGCAA
>JABUQX010080139.1:25000-30000 GCA_015478945.1 Trachelipus rathkii
ATTGATATAGCAATTTGAAATTATAAAAAATAATAAATGAATAAATTGCGTGCTGTTAATATTTGTATATATAGATAATTTTTGGACAAGAAAAACTGTTGAAAAAATTTCTCCCTCTCAAATATAACTTTGGAACTTATCCCTAAAAATATTTATTTACTTACATCTTTAATAACAAATTTTCTAACTCAAGAAAAACAATAATTAAAAGTTATTAGTTTTTTTATTAATTCTTATCGTATTTGATGTATCATTTTTTTAATTTGTTAGATGTCTAATGTTTTCCTACCGCATTTTTTGCTATATAAATAAATATAATTAGGACGGTAATAAATATATGCTTCATTTAGACTTTAAAATATTATTATTATTTTTTTTTTGGGAAAGAAATTAATTAAAAAAAGTTTTTTTTTTAAGTTGGTTTAAAAAAAAAAAAATGATGGTGAGAGAGGAAGTGAAGGCGTGTAAATACAAGTGGCGGAGAATGAGGATATTGAACTATGATTGGAGAGAGTGGAAGAGACAGAATAAGGAATGAAGTTATGTTAGAGAAGATATAGGTGTGGAAGAGATGACACTGAGATGGATGTTGGGGATATTGAGCATGGGGGGGAATCTAGAGAAGGATGGAGCAGGATAAGAATGCGAAAAGAAGGGTAAATGGACACAGAGGGCAAAGACCGAGGGAAGACCGAAGAAGAGATGGGCGGAATCGGTGGAGGACTCTGAAAGATGTCAGCTACCAATATGAGAGCGCTGAAAAGAAGAGGAATAGTGCAGGAGAGACTGGAGAAAGATGCTTGTGCGGCTGACAGGATGAAGAATCCTTCCTGGGAGAGGAAAATAAAAGAAAAAAAAAAATAAAAATTATATATACTTATATATATATATATATTGTATATATATATATATATATATATATATATATATATATATATATATTATATATATATATATAATATATATATATATATATATATATATATATAATATTATTTATATTCTTTAACAAAAAATAATCTATATGCCTATTTGATCCTTTTAAATTTTGTAATATAACTTTTGAAAAAACATTGTAATTTTTATTCTCCATTAGTGATTTTGGACAGAATTTTGTAATATTTTTACACTTCAATAAATTTTTGCATGTTAAAATATTGTTATTCAGATGAGCAAAAAAAGGTAAATATTTAAAATAATTGAAGCTTGAAAATGCATGAAATTAGTTTAATTTAAATTAAATGAAAAAAAACGCGGAAAAAAACACATAAACTTGTTTTTTTTTTCAATGAAAAAACAAGTTTTTTTTGAACTCTCTCTCTCTCTCTCTCTCTCTCTCTCTCCTCTCTCTCTCTCTTCATCTCTTTTCTCTCTCTCTCCTCTCTCTCTCTTCTCTATCTATCTATCTATCTATCTATCTATCTATCTATCTATCTATCTATCTATCTATCTTACTATCTATCTATCTATCTATCTATCTATCTATCTATCTATCTATCTATCTATCTATTCATCTATCTATCTTCTATCTATCTAATATATATATATAATATATATATATATATATATATATTATATATATATATATATATATATATATATATATATATATATATATTATATATATATATATATATATATATAGATATAATATATATATATATGAGCTCTTTGGTTGTTTTCAATGCCACAGAAACCGTCCTTCATCTGCCTACGAGAAATAATTTTTGTACAACCATACCCTACGTACCTTTTTCGTACCCCTTTTTTTCAGAGACATACAACCAAAACCTTCTTTTGTCCTTAATGTCTTTAGTATTTCCCTATCTCTCGATCGTTCTTTTGGGAAAGATCTCATCCCTTCAATCATTTCAGTTACTTGGTCTGTAAAGAAATGTTTATCGCTCTTGCTAAGAGTACACGTCAAATATATTGGATTGGATGATTTCAGTCATACGGTTCTTTAAATGGTGGAATGTGTAAGGCCTGCCGTCTATTCTAAATTAGGGGTGTGGGCCACGCACCCAAGTGCGGTGCGGTGCGCGTGCGGAATGCGGTGCGATAAAAATGACTTTTGCAGTGCGGTGCGTGGTGCGCAAAATTCCGATGCTCAGCCAACCCTACTACTACTACTACTACTACTACTACTACTACTCTACTATTACTACCGCTTGTATCGCTTTTATTCTATACCTTATCACAAAGGACGCTGCTTTTCTTTTAAAGAAAAGATCGTGTCATGCCTTTTTCCACTCCTCAGTTTCACCCATTCCATGTTCTCTTGCTTCCTCTCCCTACACTTAACTGCTCTGCTCTCTCTCCTCTCATCTCTCTCCTCTCTCTCTCCTCTCTCTCCTCTCTCTCTGTCCTCTCTCTCTTCTTCTCTCTCTCTCTCCTCTCTCTCTCTCTCTCCTCTCTCTCTCTCTCTCTTCTGTTCGCTACTTCCACAACCCTACACTTAACTGCTATGCTCATTCTAACATGTCAATGGTAAGGTTTGGGACGCTCTCCTTCTTCTATTTTTTCATTACCGGGACAATAAATCAAAGGTCCCATATATATATATATATATATATATATATATATTTCGAATATATTATATATATATAATATTATATATATATATATTAGTATACATATATATATATATATATATATATAATATATAATATAATATATATATATATAGTGATGTGTGTGTGGTGTGTTGTTTGTGTGTGTGTGTGTGGTTGTGGTTGTGTGTGTGTGTGTGTGTGTGTGTGCGTGCTACTCTCAACTTCTTTCATATAGTTTTTTCAATATTTTTTAAAACTTTTTTTTTATTACTTATTATGTTTTATATGACATCCAAAATTTTTCGCATGTTCTTCTCATATTTTATGCTGTTCAGTTGACATGTATCCCTAATTTGTCCACAACACACACCTACATATATAATATATTATGATATTATATATATAATTAATATATATATATATATATAAAAAATATTAAATATATATATATATAATATAATATATTTATATATATATATATAGTATATATATATAAATATATATATATATATATTATCAGCGGCGACTCCAGTAGCTTTTTACTACTCGGGCTTCCTCTCTCTCTTCTTCTCTCTCTCTCTCTCCTGCTCTCACTCTCTCTCTCCTCCTCTCTCTCTCCCTTCTCCTCTCTTCTCCTCTCTCTCTCTCCTCTCTCTCTCTCATTATATATATATATATATATAATATTATATATATATATAGTATAATATATATATAATATAATATATATATATAATATAATATATTATATATTATATATATATATATATTGCCTTCAACCATTTTCCCCACCAGTACTACAATTTCCTCTCTTAGAGTCCCACGGTCCTCGCGCCACCTGAGGGGAATTGCGTTTAAGGCAATGGGACAGGGTGGGTTTTGCTTTCAAATTGTTTTTGTTTTTATGTTTTTGTTTTTGATTTTAATATTATTTTTTTTTTATTAATTTTTTAATTTTTAATTTTTTTTCTTTCTTGCCACATCCTTTTGAAAGGAACCGCTGCCGTGAGTGGTGGATCGTTGTAAATATATATATATATATTATATATATATAATATATATAATATATATATACTATATTATATATTAATATATATATATATATATTATATAATATAATATATATAATATATATTAATATAATAATTACATACCTATATATAAATCATATATAATAGATATTGCATTCAAATACACATAAGAAGTTTCACCTTATTTATTTATTATTATCATTATTATTATTAGACTATTATTATTATTATTAGGTAATATTTATTTATTATTATTAATTATAATTATATTATTATTAATTAATTATTATTATTATTATTATTATTATTATTAATTTATATTATTATAATTATTACTATTATATAAAATTATTTTTTAATGAATATTTTCAATATTAATATTTTCGAATAATATTATTATCATTTATATGAAATTCATTATTATTATTATTAAATTATTATTATTATATTATTATATTTATTTTAATTATTATTATTATTAGTTTTTATTTATTATTGTTTTTATAATAATAGTTTGTAGTTTCATTCTTGCAAGGATCATTTTCAAAATATTTCGACTCCGTTCTAAAATTTTAAAAACGATTCTCTATTAAATTAAGATTTGAATATGACGTATTAATACTTTAATGAGCTCAAAGAGAAATCGTCCCTTAGTGGCGCGTTTCTCGTTAGTTTATTTTTAATTATTTTCCTATTTTTTAAAGGATATAATTATGTAATACATACATGGACAGGAATAAACGTATTTTTTTAATTTTGATTTGATTTCCTCCGTCACCTTTCTTAGTCATAATGGCGCCAATATATATATATATATATATATATAAATTATAGTAATTATATATTAATAATAATATATATATATATATTTATATATTATAATATATTATATATTTTATATATAATATGATATATATATAAATATATCATAAATTTATATATATATATAATATTATATATATATATATTTGGCGGCTTTAATGGCTGCACGGATGCTGGGGAGGAATCAAATCAAAAAATAAAAAATACTTTATTTTGTCGCATCGTTATGTATCTACATAATACTTAATCGATTAAAAAATAGAAAAATAATATTAAAAAATAAAAACATAGACGAGAAACGCGCCACTAAGGGGACGATTTCGTCCATTGAGCTCATGAAGTATTATACATCTTTCATATTCAAATTTATATTTAATAGAGAAATCGTAAAATTAAAACGGGTTATATAATATGAAATGATCCTAGCCCTAATAGAAAAAAATATAAAATAAAAACAATAAATAATATAAAATAATAATAATAAATAATATAATAATAAAATAATAATAATAAATAATAATATAAATGATAATAATATAATATATAATAATGAATAATAATTAATAATAAAATCAATAAGTGAAAATAAAAT
>JABUQX010080139.1:32500-35774 GCA_015478945.1 Trachelipus rathkii
GAAAAAGATAAATTAGAGTAGATAATAAATACGAAATAGATTAGATAGATAGATAGATAGATAGATAATAGATAGATAGGATAGATAGATAGATAGATAGATAGATTGTTAGATATATAAATTGATAAATAGAGAGAGAGAGAGAGAGGGAGAGAGAGAGAGAGAGAGAGAGAGAGAGAGAGATTGAAAAGAGAGAGACAGAGAAGAGAGTTCCAAAGAACGTGTTTTTTCATGAAAATAACACGTTTATGTTTTTGTGTGTTTTATGTTGGTTTTTTTTTTGCGGGGTTTCTTGTGTTTTTGAGTTCTTTTCTTTAGTTTTATGTTTGTAGTTTATTCCGAGTTTTTCTTTTCATTTTATTAATAAAAGAACATTCTTGATGCAATTTTCAGCTTCAATTATTAAATATTTACCTTTTTTTGCTCATCTGAATAACAATATTTAACATGCAAAAATTATTGAAGTGTACAATTATTACAAATTCTGTCCAAACAAATGGAAAAATTACATTTTGTTTTCAAAAAGTATTTACTAAATTCAATTTTGAATTCAAATAGGCATATAGAATTTATTTCTTTTAAAAAGCGTATATAATATATATATAATAAGTATAATATATATATATATATTATTATATATATAATATATAATATATATATATATATATATATAATATATATATATTATTATAATATATATATATAATATATATATATATATATATAATTTTTTTTTTTTCTAATTTCCTCCTTCCAAAAGGAAGGATTTTCGATCCTGTCCAGCCTCGCAGCATCTTCTCCAGACGTCCTTCTTCGCTGCACTAATTCATTCTTTCTTTTTCAAGCGCTCTCATATTTTGGTAGCTGACTCTTCCAGAGAGTCCGTCCACCGATTCCGCCATTCTTTTCTTCCCGGTCTTCCCCTCAGTCTTCTGCCCTCTGGTGTCCATTACCATCTTTCTTTTCGCATTCTATCCTGCTCCCCATCCTCTCTAAGAATGTCCCAGACCATCTCAATATCGGCGCCCCCCCCCGCGCGCCCCCCGCCACATCCATCTCAGTGTCATCTTCTTCCCTATATCTTCTCTAATAACTTCATTCCTTATTCTGTCTCTCCTACTCTTTCAAATCATAGTTCTTAATATCCTCATCTCCGCCACTTGTATTCTACTCTCCTCTCTTCCTCCTCCTCACCATCATTTTTTTTTTTTAACCAACTAAAAAAAAACTTTTTTTTAATTTAATTTCTTTAACTAAAAAAAAATTATAATAATACTCTAACTTTAAATGAAGCATATATCTAATACATCCTAATTATATATATTTATATAGGCAATAAATGGAGGAAACATAGCACTCAAATTAAAAAATGTTATACATCAAAATACGAATAAGAATAATACAAAAACTAAATAACTTTTTAATCATTTTTTTTCTTTGAGTTAGAAAATTGTTATTAAAGATGTTAAAGTAAAATAAAGTATTTTTGGGATAAGTTCAAAGTTAATACTGCTGAACCTCTGTTCAAAACAGTTTTCTTTCCCTTTGTTTGTCTACAAATTAACAGCACGCATTTATCATTTATATTCTTTTATAATTAAAATTGCTATTTATATATATTAATTCATTTATATATATATAATAATATAAATATATATATAAAATATATATATCTATATTAATATATATATATAATATATATATAATACATATATATATATATATATTATAATATATATATATTCTACAGGGGCAAAGACAGAGGCTTGCCAAATTTCATCGAAGTTTAAGAAAAATTGAACCCCAGGTCAAATAAAGCCTGAATGCTCTGATACCCAGCGCATGAAATGTGTAATCAAAAGAAGAGTTGGAAAATATATGAGTAAATGGAATGTGTTCCAGACATTAACACGGGAGTATAAGGAAGATTGAGCATAGCAGTTAAGGATGAGTCAAAGAATTGGATGAAGAAAGGTTGAGCTGTAGAAATCCTCCGAAGGAGAGGTAACGACTGGAAACCAACGAAGTAATGTAAAGATTGGAGAAGAAGTTGTGAGATGGGAGAGTGGAGAATTAACGAGTCGTACAACAAGTACCTAGACTATACTTTATGAAGGAGAGTAATATGTGTGGAACCACCCCAGATATGTGAGTAATACTCCATTCAAAGCCGAATAGCCCCTATGGAGAGGTATAAACCGGGGTTGTGAGAGGATCTTCAGAAAGCGCCTCAGAACATCCAATTTTCTAGACACTTTTTAGAAAGAACATAATATGATCTTTCTAAGGAAAATAATGCAAGAATATAAGAAACAGAGGAAGATTAGATAGAGTTGTGTGTTTCAAAAGAAGATTGATAGTTATGTGGAAGAATTATGTCAATTAGATAAATAATGAAGCCGAGTTATTGAGGCATTGAAAACAACCTTGTTTTCTTTAACAGAAAGATCAAATCAGAGATAAAGTCACAGAGTCACATTCACGTCTGTTGCTTCAAGGCTACCCTCCTAGAATCATTTATTTTGCTGTTGCTTTCAAATTGGTGTGGGGCAATGATGAGCGGTAAAACTATCAGTCTAAGAGTGGAGAGGAGACACAGTAGCAAATAGTGATAGATCATTGATGCAAAATAGAAAAAAAAAGAGTTGAAGGATAGAACAGAATTCTGAGGAACGTCATTATGGATAGATTTAAAGGATAAATTGTGACTATTAAACATGCAGCCATAGAATGTTGGAACGATGTCAGAGAAGTTAAACCAGATGAGAATGAAATACCGAAAAGTAGCGAAGTTTTTGATATTAAAACTTTTCTCAGAGTTTATCGAAAAGCCTTCGATATGTCAGACAGGACAATATATTTGTTCGTTCTGAAAGCGATTAATAATTTGAAAAGGGAGGAAGAAGATCACCGTCGAACGACCCTTACAGAAGTCATACAGGCAATCAAGAAGTAGATTAGATGATTTAATAGAAAAAAAAAAATTTTTTTTTTTTTTTTTTTTCCTATAAAATTTTCCTTCTGTTAATAGATGTCGAAAACTTTAGGAAAGCAAAGGTTATATCTGCAAAGACGATAGTGGATTATTTGACTGGGGTCTCGCTTCTTCAGAACTCCTGGTTGAATGCACTCTACACTATACCTCCAGGCGGAAAGGTTGAAGTTGAATAGACATTGAGGAAACAAGGAAACAGTTTAACAAGGTAGGGTGAAGCTCAGAAACACAAGTTTTTGAAGAACACTGGAATGATAACAACACGCATCTCCGCCCTTC
>JABUQX010080140.1:0-59166 GCA_015478945.1 Trachelipus rathkii
TATATATATATATAATATATCTATATGTATATATAATATATATTAATATATATAATATATATATAAAATATATATATATTATATAATAGTAGTACTATAATATATATATATATTATAGATATATATATCTAAATATATATATATATATATATTATATATATATATATATGATATTATATATATATAATATATTATATATATATGATATATATAATACTATTATATATATATATATTATATTATATATATATATAATAATTACTATATTAAGAGTATATAATATATATTAATATATATATATATATATATATATTAAGTATATATATATATAATTATATATATAATATATATATATATATATAATATAGTATATATATATATATTTACATATATACATATATATATAATATATATATAATTATAAATATATATATATATATTATAATATATATATATATATATATATATATAGTATATAGATATATTATAATATATATATATTAAATATATATAATAATATATACTATATATATATTATATATATATATAGTATAATATTATAATTATATATATAATATTATAATATATATATCATATACTATATATAATATATGTGTATATATTATATATAATATATTAATATATATATAATATATATAGTATAGATATATATATATATATATATATATATATATATATATATATATCATATTATATATATATATATATATATATATATATATACTATATATATATATATATATATATATATATATATAGTATATATATATACACATAGAGTATATAATATAATATATAATATATATATACTAAAAAAATATAATAAAAAAAAAAAAGAATAAAAAAAAAAATCTCAATAATTCACTTTTCAAAAACTGCAACAGTTACTTCGACGTTACAGACATTTACGTAATCCATCTTGTAATAAATATACGTCTACACCCTCATCAATATGTAAAAATAAATTAAAATAAATAAAATAATATAGAAATATATTGCAAATATAATTTCTCTCTGAGGAGTTTATGTATCTAAAAAAAAAGCCAAAAACCATTGTTTTTTTTATAATAAATTAAACTTCAATACTTACACTCAGACCGTTTTTTTTATTTATTGTTTTAGGTTGTATTTTATTTATATTTGTTTTATAAGATTTTATCACTTAATGTCGGGTGTCATAATTGGTTAGTGTAGATGAGACTCAAAGAGCCACAACAAATCAACCTACTGGAAACGGGACCCAGTCTATATGCTGCACTTAACCTATTTAAAGATTAGGTGGTATGAAGCGAAGTTACTGTAGAACCCCTAACGCTACCAAATCCTTCTCTTGAGTAACTGATCACAAAAGACTCGGGGGGTTACGAAAGAACCCTCTCCTCAAGTTAGTTTGTGATAGTAGTGTATGTCCTACACTCACAGCTAATAGTGCGCCTCGAGAGAAATATAAAAGGCCAGGAGAGAGCCCCGACTCCTGCCATAATCTAGGTAAATATGCAAAAAGCTCTATCTGAAAAGATAAGCGTTACCCTTTAGTGACTTTTAATTCGTATTTTACGACATCGAAAAAAGACAAAATTTAATAGTAAGAGAGATACAATTATATATTGAACGAGATAGACCAAAGAAAAGGAGATCTCCTATAAAGAGAACACATCTTTTTATTCAATTAGTACAACACTACTTAATTATAACCAAAATTACTATTAATAAATTTTTTATTACTCTTATTTTTTTTTTTATCTATTCGTGTATCTACCTATGGGGGTGTAAAAATGTTACTACAGAGATTCCCAAAAATGTATTCCATTCCGCGTAGCTATCTGTTAGTTTTTGAGATTATTTTTTATTTAAATACATTATTTCGCTATAAGTAAAAGTTACCACAGTATTTTCAAACAAATTAGTAGTTCTTTTCCCTGTATCATTGTAGTGTTTTTTAAGATGATGAGTTAGTTAGTTTTAAACCAATTATAAATATATTATATATAGATATATATATATTATATAATATAATATAAATATATATATATATATGATATATATATATATATATTAATTAATATAATATATTAATATATAATAATAATATATAAAAATATATTATATTAAATATTATAATATAATTATAAAAATATATATATATACTTAGGAATAAGTTATAGAGATAGACTATATCATCAATTAAAGTTCTCTGAAACTGAAATTATCAATTTGAAGATTTTATACAAAAAATCTTATTCCCTGCTTTAGCTGTTCCCAACCTATTTCTAATGTTGCTGTGTACAAACAAGTCCAAAAGTTGGAAATATACCCGTCCTAAACAATTAGCAGTTGAATAGAAGTTAGACTACACGACAATGGTTTCTGTGTATCTTATAGTGATATATTAGTTATTTTATAGTGCATATACCGCGTCAAGTGTATAATTTGTTCTACTAGAGCCTGGTACCAAGGATGAAGGAGTCACTTGCTGACAAACAGGACTCATCAAATAGGTAATTTTTTATGAAATGGAGGCTGTTAGCTTAATTTCACCGCTAGCCGACTCTTTGTTTATTTTACTCCTTCTGTGAGGATGGTTTTTTTTATAAGATAGTAGCGGTATGGTGTCTATGAGTACTTGGAATTGTTAAAAATATGCTTGCACAAATAATGAGCCTTTCAATTATTCACCCCTTGACTCTGAGAACCACCCGCGGCCATCCTTTTTACTTTTTTTGTTGTTAAATATCTTGATCTGTTGATGCGTGGGATTAAATGCTGCCTCCAAAGACATTCTCCACCAATCCTCTACAGATTTATCATGCCATAAAAACAAAAATATACATAATCATTAGCGCTCACACCATAAGTTACACTATTTTCGTGTGTCATTGAGATTATCTATGAATAGACTTTCCCTAACACATCTCTCGACATAGAGTGAGTCTCTTTAATTACTATATATTTCGGTAACCTAAGTTTTGCCTAACTCTCTGAATTTCACTGCCAGGTGAGTAAACAATGAAAATCCTTAAACAATATGACTGTCCGAAATAACTTTAATATCGAAATGTATAGATTTTTTTATGAGCACTGAGCTACATAGATTACAAACGACCTAGGCATATAATACAACGTATAAACTAATACCTAATCACTACTACTAATTCACCACACACTATAAACATATAGTGATAATAAAAAAAATAAATACATAACTTATTCAATTCGCACCCGTAGGAATAACTTTTCTGGATATTATAAATAATAATACTGAGTGTAATTTTATTTTAATTATATTATCCAAACCTCCCGTTCCATATCAGCCTATTAAGTAGTAATATATATATATATATATTATATATTATATATATATATATGATTAATATATATTATATATATATATATATAATATTAATATAATTATAATATATTAAATATATATATATAATATATTAATATTATTAATGATATCTATCACAAATAAATAATATAAAATCCAGCCAGAAAAATTTTGTTATATGCCTTTCAAAGTTTACTCTTCTGATTGAAAATAATTATGTTATGAGAAAACCATATCTAATAATGCTAATGAATACCATTATAATAAATATAAATTTTTATATAATAATATTCTGCATATATTAGGATTGATTTAGATTGTTTAGAATACGCATTAGTATGAGTTATTTTATTTAATAGATGGCGCAGTTATAAAAATCTCATTTGGTATATTTAACCTTTATCGCACAATTCGAAGAATAGATCCAGAGATAAGTTTTATCATCCAATTCCCACTAACTATTTATTAATTATACTTATATTATATACGTATATAATTTATATAAAATTATAATATATTAATATTATATAATACATATTTTTAATATATAATAAATATATAGATATATATATTAATATATATATATAATATATATAATTTATATAATAATATATATATATATATATATATATATTAATATATATATTATACTATATAATATATAATATACTCTTATGTATATATATATATATATAATAATATTATTAATATATATATATATATTATAATTAATATATAATTATATATATTTATAATAATATATATTATAAGATATATATATATATATATTATATGATATATATTATATATATATATATATATATATATATTAATATATTAATATATATATATAATATAAAGGCATATAGGATATTATTTATTTAATAAATACATATCTCAAAAACAATTCTGGCTAATCTGTTAATGTTTCCTTCTTATTCAAGTGCTGGCCTTTTGTTCTGAAATTGATGATATGTGACAATTACTTACTTTAAACACATAATGATATATCACATTGAGAGCGTGGCTTCTCTTTTTACTCTTATTTTCTTCTTCTTCTGCTCTTCTTTCTTATCTTTCTTCTTCTTCTTCTATTCATTCGAGTATGAAAGGAGAGTGAAATTGTATTATTTTGCTTTTACTTAACCATCTTATATATCTGTATGTAGGATAAGGTCGGCTTTGTAAGATTCTTCCTTTTCTACGTTCTGAGGTGTCTCAAGCAAAGCCAATGGAAGATAAGCAAACTAAACAAAACGTAAGTTTAAAATACATATTACAATATTATAAAATAATATTTAAATTAAATTAAGGACAATATTATTTAAGAATTACAAGCAGTAGATAACAATGTTTTTAAAATTATTTAATATTTTAAATTATGTTAATTATTTAAAAATTAAGTACATTAAAGTAGTAAAATTATTAAAATTAAATTATAAATTAATTATTAAATTTATTTCTGAACTTCTTTGTGCATGTCTAGTACGATATATATTGAATATACTATATATTGGACTAAATTATATATAAATAGAATCTAGTTGAAATATTATTAATAATATTATTATACATCTCATTAAAGTGTGCATAGAATGTAAACCTAATCACGAAAATTACACTATTTCTTATTCCTTATTGGAATAATAGCGCTTATACAATTTATTTAATATTAGGAGTCTCGGAGTAATATCTACGACAAATCATCCACAATCAAGCGTTCTAGGTATAGAAGCAAAAATTGCTCTCCGTCTACGGCTTTTATATTGCAGGATTGATATAGTACCTATATAGTTTGGATTTAAAAAAAGTATTCAAGTGAATTCATGGTCTTATAGTTTTGGAGCTCGACGAGTTGTCGTATGAAGATTATCTTTGACATGGCTATTGGTGAGCTGTGAAAACCTTATCTGCCTATTATACTTATTATTCCATGTAAACTGAGTCGCAGTGAGAGTGTATTAAAATTTAATTATAAAAAATTACCGAGGAATAAGTCTAAACTATGCAAGTATAACATTTCACTATTGATCCGGGATACGCGTTGCTGATAGAAATATCATAATATATATAATATATATTATAATATATATAATAATACTAATTATATATTATATATATATAATATTATATGAAGTAATAATTAAAAGACAGACAGACAACCATCAAACTAACATTCTACGCCAATCCCTCTATCCTAAAACTATAGCCTAAAATCCTTTATTATTTTTTCATTAATTACTGATTATACATTTGTATTTTATTACTACTTAGATTTACATATTTATGTTATTTATTAATTTATTATTTATAATTAATTATTATTATATATTATTATTTATTATTAATATATTATATAATAATTTTAATATATTTTATTAATATTAATTTATTTATATAATATTATTATTATTATAAAAGAAGTGAAATTTATTGTTTTCTTATCTCATTACTCGTCTCTCTACTCTCTCTCTCTCTCTATCTCTGATCTCCTCTACCGTCTGTACTGTCGTCTGTCTGTCGTCTGTCGTCTGTTCTGTCTAGTCTGTACTGATTACTATGTCTGTCACCACATTACAGACAGACAACATTTATTCCTTACCCGGTCATACATTTATTTATAGGTTTCCCACTATCAAAACAGTGTACCTATAATATCTTTATTTTTATTCGAGGCTGCTTAGATTTATTATTTATTATATATTATTAATTTATTATTATTATTTAATTATTATATATATATATTATTATTATTATAATTATTATATTAATATTATTTTATTATTAATTTATATTATATTTATTATTATTATTATATATTATAATTTATTATATTAATTATTATTATTTATTAAATTTTAATTATATAATTATTAATTATATATATTAGTATTTTATTATTTATAAGTGTATAATTAAATTAAGTAGTGCACGAAAATAATTAGCTTCATCTACTCTCCTTACTCTCTCTCCTCTTCCTCTATCTCTGTACTTACTCTCTCTCTATCTCTCTCTCTATCTTCATCTATTCATTCAATATATAATAACAGACTAAGACACACACAAGATACCTATACCCGTACACTAATATTATATTTATTATTATGACCTATCTATATATGAGAACCTCTAAGATAAAACCACATTACATCAAAGAGAAATTTTTGCCTATTTGGGAAATACATGTTGTGTTAGGTCAATGTATTTATTTTTTATCTAAGAGACAATGAAAAACATACTTAAATATATTGAAATTTTGCATTTATAATTAAATATTCTTACTTTTTATCCTTATTGAATGCTATCAAATTGATTTATTTTAAATTCATTTTATTTAATTTTTTAGTTAATTTCGACGTAAATTATTAATTTGATGTTATCCATATCATAATGTAGTGATTGATTATGTATTATTATTGATTATAATATTATATTATAATTATTTAGATAATATTAATTAATTATTATATAT
Organism: Trachelipus rathkii; assembly: GCA_015478945.1. Taxonomy (NCBI): domain Eukaryota; kingdom Metazoa; phylum Arthropoda; class Malacostraca; order Isopoda; family Trachelipodidae; genus Trachelipus; species Trachelipus rathkii. Next base: position 6,822 of record JABUQX010080140.1, read on the forward strand.
ATTAATTATTATTATTATTAAAATTTCTATAAATTTATTATTAATATTATATATTGTTATTCATAATTATTATTATTAATAATTATATTATTAATTAATTATTAATCAATTATTATAGGACTAAATAATGTATATACTACTCAATATATATATAGCATATAGCATAGAAACAAAGCTATAGTATATATAGTTATATATATTAAAATATAGTGATAAATATATATCATATATATAAAAATATAATATTATATCTATATATAATATATTATATTAATACCTCAAAGAGAATTAATAAAAGGTATAACATGAAAAATTTCTTATACTTATATATATATATTCATATATAACTATATATATTTTTACCAATATATGTTTAAATCTTATTAATATTATAAAATAATAAAATGTATATATAATAATTATAAATAAGTAACTTACTAAAACACTACTATATATATATAGATACTATATTATATTTACTATATAATTATTACTATATTGCCTTTTACAAGTAAACTCAAAAAATAAATAAAGCTAATATAAATAAGTACTAATACGTATTACTGATATTATTATTATTATTCTTATTTATTATTATATATTATTATTATTATATTATTATTATATTATTATTATTATTATATTATTATTATTATTATTATTATTAGTTATTATTATTATTTATTATTGTTTATTTATTATCATTTTTATTATTGTTATTATAATATATATAATATATATAATATTGTATATATATTATATATATATTGTATATATATATATATTAGCATATTAGGGGGGCTCTTGAGTATCATAAAAGGACACAGGACACTATGTTTATGGACTACTAATATTAGTATAGGACCAATTTCGATATATTAGATATATTAGTAGGAAATATTATATTAATTTTACGTTATTATAATTAATTGCTATAATTAAGTTGGTTTTTAGTATAAATAAATATTATATATATGGACTATTAGTATATAAATAAGTTGAATAATTTTTTTCATTCTCTTGAAATATAAGTTTTATAATTTTAAATCAAAAATATTTATTAATTATATATAGTATTATTAATTCTATATATTTTATTATATAATTGCACTACTCAGAGTTATGATTTAATATGTGTGATATATCTCTCGTGGACCTATGCTATTCTCTACAGTTAATATAATTATACATGCTCGTCGATTATAAATTTATTATAATATGAATTCTGTATATATACTTTTTTTGTTTTTTATTTTGAGTTGCTATAATTCATACTCGAAATAATAATTTATTTATATATAATAATAATTATTTGCCCCATTATTATTTAATTGTGTACTTCATGATAATAGCGATCGTGAGTGGGTACTATGATATATTAGTTATGTAGAGTACGTAATAAGTGAACTCTACACCCCTTATACTTCCACCGTGGCACTGACGACTTGTAGTCAGCTGAGCTCTCGCGTAACCACTCTCTTAGCCAACTTTCAGTTTTATCCAATTAATAGTCGGTATTTCTTCCTTTAGTTAATCTGTAAAGTCTCCATATGTCAGTGAGTATATATGGATGGTGTAACTGATGTAACATTTGTTTTCATTTGTAACTAACTAGTGAGAGATATTGAGTACCAAGAGGATGAGCGTGTTGAATATCTGTCCGGATGGAGATCAAATTGTCTATTAAGGTCTAGAGCCGCTGTCTCTCTCGGTCCTACTCCCGGGCCCGTACAAGTCGAGAACTTCAGTTACCCACTCTCTGTGCCCCGATCTCGACAGCTCGCCATCATATAAATAGGAGATGTGAAATTTAACAATTTTTATTTTAAAAATTTTTCTAGTATAACATATATTAAAAAAAAATAATAAAAAATATAAAATAAAAATAAAAAACCCCTCCTTAAATTTTTTCATTACCTACTCTTCTAAGTATAGTTATATATTATATTATATAATATATAAATAATATATATTATATATAATAATAAATATATTATATATATATATATATATAATTTAATATTATATTAATATATTATATATTATATATTAATATTATTATATATATAATATATAATTATATATTATATATATAATATATATATATTGTTAATTAATTATTATATTTTCCGTTTTAAATATATTTTAATTATCTTATATAATTAATATAATATATATAAATTATATATATATATATATTATATATAATTATTATATATATTATATTAATATATAACGTCTCTGCAACTTTATGGTCATATATCAAATTTAAAATAATAAAAATATAATTGAGCTTAAGTGTCAATAATTTATATTTTCAATAAGCCATACATTAAAACATAAATAATAAAACAAAAAAAGATTATTTCATTTTACATTTCAGGTTATTATTGATTTAAAATATACTGAATCTAATAAATATGTCATTTCCTAAAGATTATATCACAACGTACATAGCAAAATTATATTATAAGGAATGTTATGGTTACTTACAGGTCCTATATAATATTTATTATATATATATATTAATATTAATATATTATATATTAATAGTATATATTATATATTATAATATATATTAATATGTAATAGATATATATATAGATATTATATATATATAATATATATTAATATATACTATATATATATATATTAATATATTATATATATAATTATAATATATTAATATACTATATATTAATAATAATATATATATATATATTATAGTATATTATATATTATAACTATATATATCATATATATATTATATTATAAATATATTAAAAATATATATATATATATATTATAATATAATATTAATATATTAATTAATAATTAATTAAAATATATATATTATAATGTATATATAGTATTAATATATAGTATAATATATATTATTAAATTATATATTATTAATATTATATAATATAAACTATAATAATACTAATTAATATATATTATATATTATATATATATATTAATATATATTAATAATTAAGATATATGTATCAACGTATATTATAGCAGGATTTCAATTTTATTAAGGGAAAGGTTGATGATTTATATATATATATATCATATATATATATATATATATATATATATAATACTGAGTATAATAATTATATATATTATAATTATATATATATATACTATATATATATTAATATATATATATATTATATACTAAATATTAATATTAATATATATATAGTATATAAACTTATATAATATTAATATTAATATATAGATAATTAATTATATAATATATAATTATATATAAATCTATCTATAATATATATATTATTTAATAATATATATATATATAATTATATTAATATTATATATATAATATATATACTATATATAATATATATATATATTACTTATAAATGATATATAATATATAATATATATATATATGATATATATAATATATATATATATATATATATATATTTTATATATATATTATTAATTAGTATATATATATACATATAAATATCATCTGTATATAATATACATATATATATCATAAATAATATATTATAACATATATTCTAATATAGATATTATCTCTAATTTATTAACTAATATTCTAATTGTCATATTCATCATATACCAAATCATATATATAATATAGTATGATATTTATTAAATAGATATATATATATATATTATATATATATATATACTCTATATATATATATAATGATATAAATATATAATATATATATATATATATATATCATATTATAATAGATATAATTATAATATATATACATAAATTATATTATATATATAATTATATATATATTTATATATATTAATTATATAATTATAATATATATATATATCTCTTACTTACTTGTCTAATACACATAATCTCATCCTTTTTATATACATCGTATTCATCTAAAGCTTAATTACAAAACTATGATACTAAGATCTTTCGTAGAGAAGGAGAATGATAATTTCTAGTTATATACTTTCCTAGATTGATTTTCAAAGCCAAATATGATATCAAATGGCAAGCTCGATAATTAGTCAAATAATGATATAATATGTTTATAATACTAAGTTTATAATATAATTATGTATAATTAACTTACCTTCGAGTTAATCTATCTAGGTTTAGAATGTATCTATTCTTTAGTTTCAGTTTATTCTACTTTAATAATACGCCTCCTAAAAAACGTCTATGAGTACTGGCAAACATACTAAGGTATTCTAAGTTTTTTATTATTCGCCTATACATATATAATATATATATAATAATATATATAATAACCCTATATATATAGATATATATATATATTATTATATATAGATATAACTATATAATATATATCACATCATATATTATATATATATATTATATAATATATATAGATATATATATATATTATATATATTATATATATAATATATTAATATAGTTACAGATGGTGTATAGGTGACACCAGTATCCAATTACATTTGTATAACGTAGATTACTTTGATTAGTTCTATGTTATACGGTATATAAGTTAACGGTGAACTCGTTATAGCTTTTACTTTTATTGTAATTAATTTGGTGTCTTAAGATAATTCCGACTGCAGTTACCAGACTACTGGTCACTGTTCTCATATATATTTAATATCGATCTCTAAATATATATATATTATTAATATATATTATAATATTTATATATATATATATATATATATAGTATATATTATATATTATATATATATAATATATATATATATATATATAGATAATATATATATATATATATATTAGATATATATATAATTTATATATCTTGATAGGTAGTGGGCTTTGCTTTTGAGCTATTGTATTCATTTTAAGCATCTATAATCAACAAGCAAACGGTATATATCATATAATATATTATACATACATAATAATATATGTAACGGATAGTAAGCATATAGCTCTACTTTGTCTCAAAGAAAAGGAAAGTACTTTTATCGAAGCAACGGCATATATAAATATATATATATATATATAATAGATATATATGATAGATAACTGAAGTACAATGGAAGTTATATCATTTTTTCTATATATATATATATATATATATACTATATATATAAATAATATATATAATACTAACGTTACCCCAGCACTATATATATTTATTAATTATATATAATATATGATAATATATATTATATAATATATATATAATAATATTATAATTAATATATATATATATAATATATAAGATTTATATATATATATAAATATAGATATTAGTATATATATATATATGATATATATATATATATATAGTATATATATATATATATATATATATTATATATTATATTTAAATATCAATTTAATATATATATATATAATATATATTACCAAGCAAGGTATATATAACTTGGATTTGCTTTATTATTATCTATGTTGTTATACTACTTGATGAAATATAATACTGTGAACGTTGGATCATTAGATGATCAATAAACTAAATATAACTTTGAGGGAGATTTCGTGACTTACTACCATCTCTCTAATAACAAGTGAATGTGCATTTATAGCCATTATATAGAATATCTTTTTAGCCTATGAACTCTTCCTCTCATTTGATATAATTCATCTAATATCGTCTTTTTCAACCCTATTCTCCATCGCAGTATTTCTCTCTCTCTTCTACTCTCTATATACTCTCTCTTCTATTACTTACTTCTACTTCTTCAGTACGTTCATCTTATCATTACTCTTATCTCTTTCACTCTCTCTCTCTCTCTCTCTCTCTCTTACTTACTCTCTCGCATTTTACTTACTTATTTTTTTTTTTTTTATTTTTTTTTTTTTTTTATTTTTTTTATTAATTATCCACTCTCCAGTAGTTAGCATTTATTTGAACTTTGAAACGTATCGTTTAGCTCTTTCAATGAAGGTTGATCGCTGACTTTTTTTCCACGTCACTAAGTCACCTCATTGGGCTCAATTCACGGTGCCTCTTCTTGCATATATAATGTACTTCAGCCTCACCTCACGACTTATTATTCTTACCCTAGTTGAGGATGAGGATATATATCAAGGAGAAATAACTCGGTGACACTTTATCGTGATCTATACCTTTGACCGTAGGTACTCTCTAAATTTATAGGTGACTATACCGAACATCATGAGTCATAAACCGTGATTGATGAGTAGGAGAACTGTACCTGCACTATTGAGTAATGTATATAAAATCTCGAGTACCTACTAAACTTAAAGTTATTTTAGGATTCCGTGTGTTAGTATCTAATGTAAGCTGAGTATACATATATATATGAGTATTCACAGGCTTGGCAGTTTTGGTAAGCTTATTCTGCAATGATATATATATATATACTATATGGTCACATTCCTACAGGCTATACCTTTATGGAGGGTAGTTCTGGAAATTGTGTGGACTCTCTGGTCTGTGTACCTGTTTAATGAGGTAGTAAATAAGACTTAATACCCTTCCTCCCCCTCACCTATGATATGATATACACCCTTTCCTAAGTTCTCAACACTTGTCATATTTATTTTATGTTATATTATTATTGTTTTATATTTTATAATTGATCTTTTATGAGAAAAATAAGTCTGAGGTTTAAATTATTATAGAAACTGTAGGGATATACCTTCATAAGTGAAAAATAACGATATTAAACCATTGCGAGCACAACAACAATACATTCATAAGCTGAACATACATGTCACATCTCTGTCGGGTTCCCAGCCTACCCCACCTTCGGTCCTTCGTAACTTCGTAGACCAGCAGGTGTTCCGCTTTTATCTTTCTTACTACACTGAAAGTCCTCTGAATAACCTCAGCTATCGTCGCCTGGCATGCCCTTGACACCCTAGGTGCCCAAATGGTTGGGGCAATCCCGAAAAGGTGCCCCCCCGTCAGAGTCGTTCTCATCTGTTTACTCCATATGTTGCTCCCTTTCCGAGAATGCCAGGTGACACGTCGTTCGCAATATATATTACTTATTTGCGATCCACTACAATCCACAGCATCTTTACTGAGCAAAGAACCTTATCTTAGCCCAATTGTTGCACTCGATAAAGCTGTAGGAGTTGAAGACTCCCCAAGTCACATTAGTGAGAAATGTGTCCCTTCTCGTTCAAGCTACTACCCGGAATCAAAGTTTCATATTGTCATCCTTAACGTCTCTCGAAAATATTCCTCTTATTTCCACTTCTGATGGAATAAGAAACACTTGCAAAGCACTCTTTATTTTTGAGAACAGAAATTCGAAGATATTGCGTCATTTTAAGAAATCTTCAGCAGAAAAGGTTTCACGTTACAAACGTTTATAGATCTCCTCCTCGTCGGGACTCGTCTGATACTCCAAATCCTCATTTACTGCTGACTTTTAGTAATCCTTTTCCACCTTCAAAGGTGAAAATAGGGCTTACAAGCTACAGTAATCGTGCGTTTATTCCCAGACCCAGACGTTGCTATAAATGCCAACGGTTTGGTCATTTCCGATAATACTGTAGGGGACCGCATGGCATATTCCCAGTCTGCGGAGAAGAATTTCACATTCCCTTTGAGAACAGACCACACTGCAAAAACTGTGGAGGAACCCATAGTGCCTCGTTATTAAAATGCCCGTTTTACCTGTTTGATCAGAAGGTTTTGGAGTTATGTACCATGCAAAAATTGAGCAGGACAGATGCCATACACTAGCTCAAGGACATATTCCACAAGACAAAGGCAATCTATGATACAATTGCAGCAGCCTCCCTTCCTCCGCGTGTTAATCCACCGACACAACCGCATTCCAGTAGAATTCTTCCCCTAAATTCTAGCGAAACTTAAGCAGTTACTGAAATCTACCAGCCTGCTTTGCTTATACTACCGACTTCTCAATAGTTCAAAGCAACCCGTTGATCCAATCTCCGTTCAAAAGCTATCAACAACCCTACTCCAAGTACTAGATTTCAACCAACTAACAATGAAACTAAGTTGATTCATCCAATACAAAGCTTGCAGAGTATTTCCTGCCAAGACACTCTGTCCCATAACATCCAGATGAGTTAGCCAAACTCACGTAAGAGGCCTGCGTCTATGTTCCCTAATCTGTCTTCCAACATTGCTCAATTTCCTGAAAAAGAATGTTCCTAAACAAAAAAAAAGTTTAACACAAGCTAAAGAATTATTCGGCTAAAATACAAACATCGATTTCTAAAAGCAAAACACTGACCCCCCAGATGTTAAAAAATGCAATTCAAGAAGTACCTCGTTTCATAATTTATTCCGTGAGACAAAAACAGCACTTCCAATAGATTGTATCCAAACAATCATAGCTATTGAAGAACCCTGATAGCTTGCTGGATTAATTCAGCTTTTCTGAACCCTCCTATAACTCTTCTTCCGAATTTAGTACCTCAGCACTTCCTTTACGATTCTATGCCTAATTGGGTGAAATGGATCATACGTTCCCAAATGAAGCCTTGATCGTACGACCCTCTCTCCTCTCTCTCTCTCCTCTCTCCTCTCTCTCTCTCTCCTCTCCTCTCTCTCCTCTCTGCTCTCTCTCTCTCTTCTCTCTCTCTCTCTCTCTCTTCTCTCTCTCTCTCTCTCTCTCTGCTCTCTCTCGTCTCTCTCTCTTCTCTCTTCTCGTCTCTCCGCTCCCACTTTCCTTCTAATGTTCTTGCGCTTCCGAGAGAGATGAATGGAAAACCTTTCAACGTCCAGACACCCAAACGCTCCAAGCGTTCTAAATCTGTTGATAGCATGTAAAGTTCCCTATCATAACTTCAAACTGTCCAGTCTTCTAAGAATCACCCACCTTTGATGAGACAAAGTTTAAACTCAAACCCTGAGCAACATTCTTCAGCAGTCCTTTTATTTCCTTAATATTTTCCTTACAAAAAAAGTGACACTTTTCTGGTGTCACCTTCTTACACTGATTCCATGGAAACTTTCCCGTATTCTCCACCCATTTCTGAATCTGCTTGCTTGGGAGATGCTGATATCTCTAAACATAACATAACATTTTGGCTTCTCTCCAACGACCAACCAGTCCACAAATCAAGATGGACTTGGTTAAACTAACTTACTTCGTATTCATAGTGAAGCCTCTCCATCAAATACCACTAAAAACTTCCCGCCACAAACCGCTCGTTCAACCCAAATATCTGTTGTACGACTATATTCCTTACTACCAGGATTTGTTGCTCCTCCTCAGCCTTTCCTCCCCATCTGAATCCAATTCCAAAACTACCCCTAGCCACATAGAAACAATTGTCTCTAAAAGACCATCCTCGTAATATTTATAACAGCATATCATTGGCCACCCCCCCCCCCATTCCTTTCAATTGGAATTGTCATCATGGCTTACTATCCAATTTTGAAGAACTTGTTCAACTAATAAACTTATGTACACCAAGGTGTATATGGTTTCAGGAACTTAAACTATGCTATCGTTACCTCTTCCAACAATCGGAATATAAATCGCCTCTAATCTCTATAGAAACAGGTGAAAATGAGCGGGAAGGTGCAAAAATACTCATTGATAGATCTGTCCTCTATTCTCCAGTTCCTCTTCAAATTAGACTTCATGAACTGACAGCACGAATTCATCTATCCACTGACCATACTGTCTGCTCGATCCACTTGGCTCCGAGTAGTGAGCTTACTAAGGCCGACCTAGATGATCTTTTTAAGCAGCTCCCCACTCCGGTTGCTATACTTGGAAACTTCAAGATTACACTAAAAAAAAATTAGTGGTTGAAAATACCACAAATTGTGGTTCTTTTAAACACAACCATATGCTTAAATACGCGCCAAACACAATTAGTGTTTCGCAATTTTAGCCACAAATTATGTTTAAAACGCAAACAACAATTGGTAGATGTACCTATAATTGTGTTATTTTAATTATGAATCAGGTACAGCCAGCCAATGGTAAATTTTCAGTTTTGCTTTAACATAAACAATGGTAAAGCGAAAGAATCTTATGTTGTGCTAAATAATCAATTGTTTAAGAATTTTGAACCATACAAAATGTTTAGCTTCATACTCACGATTTTTTTTGGTGAAAGCCACCCCTTATAGGGCGGACTCTAGTCACCTACTATCTTCGAGTCTTAAGATATGCCCTGTGATCACCTATCACTAAACATTCGTTATTATTCCCTAGAGATGCTATATATATAACTACTAAGCACATGAATTAATGATAACTACTTATGAGGTTATAAGTATATATGTAAACGATATTAGTATATATACCAATATACACTTACTTATTACCCTTAGTATTTAAATTTAACTTTCCTTTGCTCCCTTTCTTTAATAGGGAGTATATGCTTTTACTTTTTGTGAGTACCCTAGCTTATATTTATTAGATTATTAAATAACTATATATATGTAGTGAACCAATTCTATATATCCCATATATATAGCTACTTAATAATTAGTTACTTATGCTAAGTAAATACAATAATTATTAATAATAAACCCCAATTATCACTAGTTACTTTTTAATTATAATTGCTGATTTGATTACGAAAGTACATATTGATAGTGGTCACCTATATTTCATACAGTGTCAAACTAGCTTTATTCCATACTTATATCATCCTATATATATATCCCATATTCTAATAAACAAGATAGTATATTGATATATATATAATAATACATTTGACTTATAGCATGCCTATTCTTTAATCTTTCTATATTAGAATGAAGGAATTAGTAAATACATATACGCAAAAGGTAAATGACAACTATTTATAAATAAATTATAAATCTTTAAAATTGTTTGTGGAACATTATTAATAATTGTCATGCGCCACAGGCATGATAGGACTAGGCTAAGTACAGTAGGGAGTGAGAGTGTAGGCTAAAGAGCATAAAGAAAATTCGTTAAGTGTGGTTAAAATTAAGGTAAGTATCGGGTAGAACAGCTTCATCCCCGATTTTTATAAAAATCGCAGCATATACTCTTAAATCAGTTTTCTTCATGAGGAAAATTAAATTTGATCAGTTTACCAGACAATTAGATTTGATTTTATATTATCATTTCTTTGATTTTATTATTAATTATGGTTAATATATCGTTAGTATTTTTATAAATCTTTGTTAGGTCGTAATTTTAGTTGATATCTACTGTCTCTTTTCAAATGTTTTAAACATAATCCATTGCTAAAGAAACATGATGAACAAGCTGTCTTAAAATAATTGTGCATGTATGAAAATACGAAAGAAAATCATATTTTTTTTTAAATATATATATAAATATACCTATGTATTTGTAAAGATATCTATAGATCTACCTGCATTATATATATTTATATATATATATATATATATTATATATATAATATATATATATATTATATATATTATTCTAATATAATATATATATTATATTATATATATATATATATATTATATATATTATATATATTATATATATTATATATATTATATATATTATATATATTATATATTTGATTTGGGCGTTAATAGAAGGTTAGATATGAAACACGTCTTATTAAAAAGCTTTCATATCTATTTTTTAGATATTAGATAAGTTAGAAATCGTATTTTATTATATATATATTAATATATAATATATATAATATATATGTGTCCGACGGAATCTTGATATAACGAAAGAACATATTAGTAACAAATTATATTCTCTCTTTTCTTCTAGAATGATTTTTGGTTTATTTCATTCTTACTTTTAGTTTTTATTAATCAATTAATATTTATTATTCAATAACCAACCAGTCAAAATTAATTTGTGATCAGAATCAATTTTTTCGTTTTTTTTTTTTTCTCTTTTGAGTATCGTTTTTAATATTTATTTTTTCCTCCTTCTCTCCTTAAACCAATTTTTTTTAGGATCCAAAATGCTAATTGTTAAAATGTCTAAATTTATACTAATATATATATATATATTATTATATTACTATATATATATATATATTAATATATATATTTAATTTCTATTATATATAATATAATATATATTACTATATACTATATATTAATATATATTTCTAATATATATTATAAATTTTATGATATATAGAGCGAATAGTTATAATTTAATCATTTAATAATATATATATATATATATATATATATTAAAAACTAAATATATTGTTATTACAATTATTTAAAACATTTATTTTGATATATATTATCATTAATCGAATAAGTAAGTATATATATATGGATAGCTCTAGAAAGAGCCCATTAACATATACTCAAAATATCATACATATATAAATAATGACTATATACCGGAGAAATAGGATAATACTTATTGTTGAATGCTGGTAAATATTTTATCAGTACTAATTAAGTAAAAAATTACTAAATATCTAATAAAATAAATAAATAAATAAACAAATAAATAAATAAATAATCGTATTAAGACGATCATGCCTGACCAATCAAACAAGAGGTTTCAAGAATTATTTTTTGGAATATCCTGGTAAAATCTTAGTTAGGAAAATGTTAAAATAAAAATAAAACCAATAATTTAATTACAGTACATATACGTTATTTTAACGAGTAACGCATAAAAGGTTTCTAAATAGGCTTTCTAGTCATATTACTTATAATAAGTATGTAATTTTAAGCAATTTTTTTGTTTAATTATTTATATTTTTTTTTATACATTCATCTAATTAAAATTTTATTTGGAATCCAAATTTTTATTTCATTTTCTCCCTCATGTAGTACTATAGAAGGTACTTAAAATAGGATTATTTTATTTATTTTATTTATTTGTTTTTTATTTATTTTTTTATTTTATTTGTTATATTCTTTATACATTTTCCGCACATATTAAATATTATATTAACAGCATTATCAGGATTCCAATTATGTATTCCTTTTCCCTGTTTTTGTCAGTTTTTGTAGTTTTTTGAGATTATATGTTTTGAGTTTATTTTAACACGATTTTCACCATTAATATAAATATATATATTTTATATATATATATTATATATTTATATATTAAATATATAATATAATAAATATATATATAATATTAAATTATATATATATATAATTGATATTTTATTTATAATATATATTATTAAATATTATTATATATATTTTTTATCTAATATATATTAATATGTACAGTTAGCTATATATACGTATGATATGATCCATTATATGAATATGAGTAGTATATATATTAAATTTATTTATATCTAAGCCCTATTAAATATCCTATAGCAACGTTCGTCGGCGCATAATGAGAGGGAAAAAATACAGTTATGTCTTTAAATCATCAACAAAAAAAAAAAAAACTACAAAAACTTTGACTTCTTTACAACCAAAATTATCCTTGACTTTTTTTTAATCATATGTTCTATTATTAATTCGTACGAAAAGTTTCTAAGAAAGCAAACAAATTAAAATAATTTTTAGTTAGAAATATAGGATATATCTCACTCGGCACAACACTAGGCTTATTCAAAGTTTTTCAAATTAATTGATTAGGAAACATTATCAATAATTTTTATTAAATTTAAAGTTTTGAAAAAATGATGTTTTTTATTATTTATTATTATTATTTTATATCTAATTTTATTTATTATTATTAATATATAATAATTATTATTATTATTCAATTATTATTATTTTATTACCTTATAATAATTATTATAATTTAATTTTATTACACGTTAACTTTAATATGTGCGGGGCTTATTCCTTTACAATACGAGAAAACCCCACCACACACCTACACACACACCCATATACACACACACACATATAATTTAAAATTTATTTACTATAATTATCTACTATATATATATAATACTTACTATAATATATATAATATATATATTAGTATTATAAGTATATATACAATTTATATATATATTATTATCCATAAATTAATAATTATAATATTATAATATAATCTATATATATATATTTATATAATAATAATATATTATGGTATAATTTATAATAAAATAATTAATAAATAATTAATAATAAATATAATAATAATATATTAATATATATATAATAATAATTAATTAAGTAATTGAAATAATAATTATTTGTATATATAATAATATCATCATAATAAAATAAAATAAAAAAAAACTTAAAATTTATTTATATAAGTTCAGAAAGGAATTAAAATTATGTATAGTGAAGCATGTTTAATCTTTGGGAAATAAAATCAAAACATTCTCCATCTTCAAAAATAATAATATAATAAAATCAATATATAATATAAAAATAATAATAATAATAATAATAAAAATATATTATTATTATTATTATTATTATCTACATTATTATCTATAATAATTTTAAATTATTATAATATTATTATTATTATTATTATTATTATTATTATTATTATTATTATTATTATTTTTATTATTATTATTATTTTTATTTTTATTATTATTATTATTATTATTATTAATAATAATAATAATAATAAATAATAATAATAATTAATAATAATAATAATAATAATAATAAAATAATAATAATAATAATAATAATAATAATAATAATAATAATAATAATAATAATAATAATATTTATGTTCTGGGAAAGTTGTTACTGAAATTTTTTGAACTAGTTCGACTGGATCTATAACGGGAAAATTCGCACTGGTTTTCGGGATCTATAACTGGAAAATTCCCACTGGATTTCCACACTGGTTTTTATTATTTTTTCCAACTAGACCCAGCACGGTTTTCTAACTGGAAAATTCTAGCTGGTATTCCCCAGTGCGATCCAGCAAAGTATCCAGCTGGAAATAATCCAGCTGTAAATTTTCCAGCGGGATCCGGTGCGAAATTTCATGATTCCCGCTGGTCCAGTACGTTCCTGCAGAATTTCCTACTGGACACTTTTTGCTGGGTAGGCCAAGAAACCCCGACTCTATCCATCGTTCTTGTTTACCCGAGGGTATTTCGTTAGTCTTAAAAAAAAAATCACATTTGTGTTAAATATTGTTTCAATCGAGTAAGCGGCATCTTTGATTTATCAAAAAACTAATTTTTTTAACATTTTTAACAATGTTGAATTTTTTAAAAAGTTATTTTTTTTATTTTATTTTTAAATTTCCGGGGTAAAAATGTCTTCTGATATTTAAACTTGAGGTTTTAGATTCTTCGCTTGTAGCTGTTATAGTTTTCTTAGTTACATGCATGTGTCTTCTTTCGGGTGCTGACCCATATATGATATATATATATTATATATATATATATATATAATATATAATATATTATATACTTGTATTTATATATATATATATATAGTATAATATATATATAATACGTAATATTATAGGTAATATTATTGAAAATATTTCCCTCTTAGGTACAATATACTAATAAAGGTATATATATGTGTGTGTGTGTGTGTGTGTGTGTGTGTGTGGAGCTTATATTTTTTCATTGAATACTTTTTTGTAGAATTATTTATTTTCCTTCAAATAAAGATAACAATTTGAATTACTTCGTATTTCCTTATTTAACGATGTTTTTTGGTTTCAAAAATTATAACGATAAATCGAACGCATTCCAAACTCTACAAAAGATCCAATTTTTCTGATCAACAGTATAGATGCTTTATGTCTCGTGACCCATAGTTTGAAAAACACTGCCTTATGCTATCAAACTCTTTTCCCCTCTCTGTTCCTTCAACCACCTCGTCTTTGTATGGCGTTCTCACTTCTAAGTCTTCAGCAGGAAAGTTTTTCACATTTTTAATACAAACTGGTCGGACTTCTTTGATTTTCCTCGGAATGATAACTGCATCGGCGAGAGGGATTCATCGATATGAAACTCTCTCGTATATAGGCGAACATTCAATTTCTTCCTCCTATTCGACTAAAACTTAGACCTTGGTTTAACCTTTTTTTTTGTTCTTGTAAAACACTCCATTAAAGGAAGCTGCCTCCGGAATTACTCTAGCTCTTTAGATACTATATACTTATAGTCTTATACTACGAACCTTATTATCCAGGAAGCATGCAAAATCTTTAACCGTATAAATACAATAACTTTCTGGCAATTGGCTAAAAATTAAAACCTAACTTTGGTTCTTTATTTCCCCAACTCATATTTCCGACGGCCACAAAATAAAACTAAACTCTTTCGTCTCCACCTTTCGCTTTAATTCCACTCAACAAATCCAGTGCTATACATTTTCCCCTCATTTAAACCTATCTCGTAAGGTCTTTTATTTTTTTCGATTATCTCTTCTTTAAAATCAAGAAAACTTATTTCCTACGATATCACAACTATGCTCCAGAACTTAGACCCTGCTTGATTAACTGATTCGTCTGTTATATCACCTTCAACATAAACCATCAATTCCTTCTCTCCGACTCTTGGTCATCAGGTTTTCGCCATTTCCGTACAATCTGCTGTGACGCTGGCCACATTCATAATTTTCTATAATCTCTCCTTTTGGATATCCTTAATGTCGCTTTTTCGTAAAGACTATCATTCATCCTTTAAATCTATCAAGGGTGTTATGTTCGTGAAGGTTCCGTTTTGTATTACGTTCCATTTCCTTTCATTACATATTCACTTTTATGCTAGCTTCTTTAATTTCGCAAAGCATCCTACAAAACTAAAAAAATATAAGAGGATTGAAAAAATATACTAGAGTGTTGATGGTTCATCTGACTTTTGATCGGACCATCCTATTTTCTATGTGAGAATGTGTTGTAGAGTCAGTGATGAACCGCCTTCAAAAACTCTATTATCTCCTATTTGTGCCAACCTTCTGAAAGTTAGATCGTTTCATACTAACTATAGCTTTTCTCTCTATGGCATTTCTTTTTTCCATCTTATGTTGGCACTGGGGAAGGTTTCAAAAAGATTCAATTCGTATTTAATAGCTAGGAAAATCGAAATTCTATAAGCGTGCATTCAATAACTGTGTCAAGACTTTGTTAACATCAGTTGCTTGACTCTGTATTTGAACTAATTTACCTCTTTTCATTGTCTCAAAATGTGATGTTAAACACTCAGTTCGACTAATCTAGAGATGGTGTGTGAGTTAATATTTATTAGTGGTTAAGTAAATATCTGTTTAAGAGTTTCCACTCGTACAGATTCTTATGTTTTTACGATTACTAAACTTTTCTAATTGGTTTTTTTTAGACATCCAATTGAACTCTGTTATGATCTAGAAGCCATCCGAACTGTAGCGGCACTAACTCCTTAAAATGATTAATTACGCAACAGTTATTGATTTTGTAGGCTCTCGAATTAACGTATAGGAGAGAAATCCTCAACAATACACCTCAAAGTGTTAAATAAAAGACTTCGAGGAAATGAAAGAGTCAGTAAGGAGTAAATTTAGCGATATTGACGAATTCTTTGCGTGGAGAAAATATTAACTTACGCTCGTCATAGACCTTATTCCTTTTTTCAGCTTTACTTTAATAAGCTTTATTTTATTTTTACTTCTTTTCTAATTGTTGGCGTTTGCCACATTCACTTCTCTTTTCCTTAACCTCGCTGTATATTATTCAACTTGTCTTATATCATTGATGTCAGGTACTCTTACTATTTAATTTATAAGATAATATTTAAAGCCTGTAATGAGAGAGAGAGAATGAGAATATTTTTTATTTTCTTTACCACTCCTGAAATGGAATGTACATGTCAAGATTATCCAGGTCAGTGATCCAGGTCTCTTTTTTTTTTTCTCTAAAATGATATATGATCATTATATGGAATTGATTCCATTGATCGATATACATATTGTTCTCTTATTCGATGCGTTTAATTATGCACTTTTTTGGTTTTCCTATCCAAGTATTCAGATTTCTGCTTAAATAATTCAGAAAGCTTTTATATTCACTTTATTGAAATGATCGGAGACCTATATAAAATTTTTCATTTAGGAAAGCCATTTGTGTCGGCTTTACAAAGATGTCCTATAAATAACTTCATAGCGAAGTGGTTGTTGCAGCAATGGTTCTTCTGTTGTAAAAACCTGGTATTTAAAGTGTTCAAATCATGGATATAATAATAATAATAATAATATTTCCGTGCGGATGGGGTATTAGGTCTCTCCGGGAGTATTAGCATGTATTTATACTAAGCGGATCGGACTAGAGTTCGAACCGTGTGTGATGAGCCATCGCCGGAACCTGCAGATCAAATAAATTTTAATAGAGAAAAAATCGGTTATCTTTACTTGCGCATCTCCTGTGATTGAGCCACTTAATTACATTAAAATAAAAATTACACCATAACAGTGTATACCAGAATATAATTATCATATTAAACTATGAAACTTTTTAAATTATGATATATATTATATATATATTATATATTATATATATATATATAAATAGTAGAATAGTTTAAAATTTAAATAGATAGGTAATAAAGTCGTGATATTTACTAACTGAAGTCAGTCTGGAATAAATATTTAAACTATTCTTATTCAATAACTAAACAATATTATATATATATATTTATTATAATCATATATATATATCAGTGATTTATAAAAATACGAAAATATAATTTAATAATGTGATTGTCAACTAAGATCTGCATAAAGTTAATTGAAGGCAAATTTTCACGGGCATATTCACTCATGCGGCTAATTTTACTAGAAGATGAGTATCCAACTGCTCAAGGATTGCGGAAATCAATGTTTACATCTTAATGTTATCGTTTATGTTGTAAGTAATATTTTATAGTGCCAGGGTAATACATACATAAATTTATTTGGGTAACTTAACCTAAGCCTACCTAAATTAACTAACCTATAGTATTAAGCGGAGTCACATTTAATGTCCATCATCTTATAAAACATACTTTTATTTTCCAACTTGAAACTACAAATATATTGTATGTGGAGAGCCAGCAATTTTCTCAGACTAGTAACGCAAAACAAGTTGAAGGTTTCCAGTTGTGTACTTAGACTGAAAACGGCCAACCCCAAACTTGCATTCAACAGTTGATAAGCTATATCTGATATCTGCTGTAGGTACAGTTTCATCACTTTATAGCTACACATCAAACCTTTTTAAATTCCATTAAACACTGACTGACACACACAATTAACAAAAATCTAGAGTTAAAGCTCCATAAAATTGTAATTATATAACTTTTAATAAAAATAATAATTGCACTTATTTAGTATTTGTTTAGAAAAAATTATATAAGTTCATTAATCTTTAAAAAAAATTTGATTACAAAGAAATTAACAGTTACAAGAAAAAAAATAGGACAAAAAAATTGTATACGAAAATATCAATTTGTATAAAAAAAAAAAAAAAAAATAGAGAAAATATTTTTTTTCTTAAAAAATTAAAAAAGCTTCAGGTACACTTCTGTATTAAAATATTCAACTACGCTTACATTAATTAATACATTTAAAAATAAAAATGGCCAATCGCCACTTGGAAGTAAAATCCACATTACGACACTATAGATATTAATTAATTAATGATTAAAAAATATTTAGAATAAAGAACTGTGATGGTCATTTTTTTCACTTTTATCAGAACTGAGGGTAAGGAAGGGCATAGTTGCTTTCTTTTGCATATTTTTCTGCCATCAACCTATTAATATATTTCTTCACCTCGTCAGCAATGTCAGATGGAACCAAAAAAGAAAAACCTGATGCATTTCAGTTATAACAAAAAAATCTTGAAATCTTTTTGTTTTAAAAAGATTTAATTTGACCAAAAATGTTAAATAAATATTTTCACTTCAAATTATTAACCAAAAAAAAAAACAGTGATGTAAGAAAAAAAAAAGACAAAGGAAGGTTGTGCCTAAGATAAATCCAATAAATATGTGGGGATACAAGGGATACAAAAAGAATAGCTGAAAATGAATGGTTGGGTTTTTCTACAATCTGATAATGAACATCATCACATCGACTTCAACCTCGAGTCTCACCCGGTGGGATGATCAGAAGGCTCCTGTGAAGATACGGATCGCCTCGTTTTGGATGGGATTTAACAGGTGTAACAGAGTTGGGGAGAGTCCTGACCATATACAACGTAGGAGGCATAATCCAACTTGGATCGGACTGGGTCAATGTGGAAACGTGAAAGGAACTTGCGATCAGCACCTCAATATTTTGAGGTGAGATGACGTAATAGGTCAAGCACACGATGACAAATAGTTTTCAGTTGTTTAATGTGCGATGCGTATATCAGGGAATGAGGCCTAGAACACTGGCCTGTGAAGTTACAGGAATGGGTGAACCATATAAGGTTAGTTTAGGTTCTAGAGTTCCGTAGAGGATTGTTTCTTGGTAATAATAGAGTCTTGATAATTTTTATCTACATTAAATAGCAGTATATTACCAAAAAACAAAAACAAAAAAACTACCGAGAAAAACTTTAAAACATAATAAGCACATAGAAAGTACAAAGCACAAAAACTATTGAAATTCTTACCATTATTTGCTCATAGCTCTGTTGTTCACCATTTTCGGATTTAAATTTCTTCACAACTTTGCTCGGAGAAATTATTTTCTTCTTCTATTACAAGAAAAAAAAGGTAAAAATCAATTTTATATGACACAACACATCGGAAAAGTAATTTTATTTTTGTGGGCATTACCCTATTCTAGGAGAGAAACTACTCTAGTTAATTGCTACCTAGGATCCGACCAGGAATCGTAGACCCAGGCCCCTGCCCTCGCGACTCAAGTTTCCAACCGTTGTGCCACACCAGAATAATTCGAAAAATGTCCTTTATGTAACCTATATTTGAATGTTTGTGGTGTGTGATTTACTCTTAAATAAGACTCATCTAGAATGCCGATCACATAAATAAAAGTATAGTTTAAAAATAAAGTGAAGTTGGTGGAAAGAGGGTCAAATCACAGCGTCCATCCAACAAAAACGTTTAAAACAAGAATCATTTTCGTCACCTTTTAAACTTTATTTCACATCGTCACCTTTTTACAGGTTATATTGAAGAGCTTTTTATTAGTATGAAATTGCAACAATTTTCAACAATAGTTACCATCGCGAGGCAAAGGGTCAGGGTTCGATCTTAGATAGCAATTACCTAGAGTAGTTCTCTGAACATATATATATATATATGTATATATATATACAGGTGAGTAGTTGAAATAATAGTAGCAGTAGCAGCAGTCGTCTCTCCAGATTGGGGGTAAGGTGCTGCACAAGCATCGGAAAAGAAAGCAGTAGGAGAACATGACAACGTCGAAAAGAAAGACCAGCCTTACCGCCCCTCTGTACCATTAATAATTAGTGAGAGCTCGTCACAGACAGAAAATCCACCCTAGAGCATCATGGGACCGCGACGGACCCTTGTAAATCGTCATCGGGTATTCATCCCTGGCCCAGGTAAGCCACCAAACCATGCTCCCCCATTAAACCCCGCCATTCTTTCCTATCATGCACCTTATTCTCGCCCCGCCAAACTCACATTTCTCCTCCAGACATTCTTCACCGACTCAATCCACTTCTCTTCGGTCTCCCAGCCGGTCGGTTCCCCAACACACTCACCACTCATACATCCGTTTAACCAACCTATCATCATTCATCCTTTCCATTACGACCAAACCACATCCCAACATACTTTCATTTATCCTCTCATTTACCCCTTCTTCACACCACACCACTCTAATACGTTCATTCCTCTTTATCAATTCTTCTCACACCTAGTACACCCCTAAGATTGTTAATCTGAACACATTGAACTTTAGATCTATACTTCTTATTCCAGACCTTAGTCTCACTCACCATACACAACACAGGTAACAACATACTCCTCATGTAAGCACCCTAGCAACACCCCAAGATTCTAGTCCTCTTTGTATTCACTAACGATTTAATTATAACTAGCTACCTTTCCTGCTATTCACAACTTTCCACTACACTCTGCATCGTCCGTCCCCTTTTCATTCATCCATCATATACCCTAAATATTTAAACTCTCAGACACTTGTTCAGCTGCTCACCATCTAACATACCCCACACACTGTGGAGTGTCCTCACTCACAAACATAACCTTACTATTCACGTTTACTTTCAAGCCCCTCCTTTCACACACCCTGCCAAATTTCTATCAAACTCTCTTCAGATTCGCCACACAACCAAATCATCTGCATATAATAGGTAGGGCACCTCCACTTCAACTCATTCTCCAACACCATCCCCACCAAATTCTTTTCTGGCAACTCAACCATACAAATTGAATAACCAAGGAGCATAACACAACCCTGTCTTACTCCGCTATTAATCCCAAACCAATCACCATTGACACCACTTATTCTTCTACATATCGCTTCACTATCGTCATACATACTTTTGATTCCATTCAGAAGCCTACCACCAAACACCATATATCACTAACACCTGCCATAACGCTTCCCTATTAACTCTATCATACGCCTGTTGCAAATCCATAAAACCTAAATACACTTTATTCTTCTTCTCCCTCATATTTTCAATCATTTGTTTCATGTAAGATTTGATCCACACATCCCCCACACCTCTAAACGCACCTTGTTCTTCACCAATCAGTCCCTCAGTCACTCGACGCAATTCTTTCGACCAAAATACCAGCATATACCTTCCCTACAACACTCAATAAACTATTCCCTATAATTTCTACAGTTCCTTTCTCCCTTAATGCTATACAAGGGTACTATTACGTTTCCTCCAACCTCTCTTGAACTATACCCTCCATAAACGCTTTATTACAATACTTCAATCCAATCAATCACCATCTTCGCCTCCGGCTCTTGATCACTTCACTAGTAATTTCATCTATACCTGCAGATTTACCATTCTTCAACTCTCTACCCTACCCATTACCTCCTCCTACTAATAACCTCATCCCCAAATACCTATTCCTTCTGCACCATCAAAACCGCACACATTCACTCAACACCTCATCATTACTGTTAATATTGTGATTTTCGAAGTGTTCTTCCACACCCCTCACATCCATTTCTCATCAGTTGCCAAAAGCACCATCCTAATTCATTATTCTAAGCAGACTCCCTTATTCTCATTCTTAACCCTTCGCGCTTCCGAAGAGCTTCCTATTTCCCTTGTATGTCCTCATTCATCCTCCTTCCAAACTGTTCATTTACCTTTACGCAATTTTAATCTTTACCATTTATCTTAACTGCTTTACGAACCGTTTATCACCTTCATTCCAATTCATTCGCCAGCATTTTACTTTGCACATCCATTACCACCTCTTAGAAATCTACTACCTTTCATTTGTTCTGATTTGCCTTCCAGTATCAACTTGTTCACATCTTAACTGTTTTATTTAGCGAGCTCTACGATCCTTATCTTTGCACACTTTAACTTCACTCGACTTTAATTTACTTCCCTCTTTTCATCATCTTCCTTCCATCCAAGCCCCCACTAACTTAGTCACCTTACATAGAACAACATAATGATCCGATAATCCCATTCCCAAACCCCTAACTGATTTAACATCCAACACATACTTCAACAACACTAAATCAATCACCATACTTTCACTTCGATACCATCTCTACCTACACCAACTCTAGTATACTTTATGGATACTCTTGTGTTTAAAGAAAGTATTACTACACACATACACCTCCCTCTTCACAGAAATCAATCAACTTCCTACCATTCTATTTTCTCCCGCCACCCCAAACCACCTGTTATACCTATACCATCCCTTTTTTTGATCACCCATCCAACCATTCAGGTCCCCAAAACTATCAATCTGAAGTTCCTACCACCCTATCCAAAACATCATTCAGATTATCCCAAAATACCCCTTTCAACGTTTCCCTCTTTAGATGGGACCATACGTCACAAACTACACACATACCTTGACCTTCAAACTAAATTTAACCATTAGAATTCCTAGGGACCTCACACAATCAAAGTTTACCATAGCTTCATACCACAGGTCACCTCATCAAAATTGTAACTCCTTCTCTTCCTCTCTCTCATTCCTTTCCACACCAGCACGCACACATTTCACATCACACCACTTAATTTTACCTTTTCTCATCTTTGTTTTCAGTCACATGAGTAAATCAAATTTGTTCTTCTAAATACATCCATCAATTCTCCTCTTTCTCCTCAACATTTATTCCTCTGACATTCCATAACGCATGCGATTCATACACTTTGCCGGTTATTGTCGTTACTTATGATCACGACCTCTCCGAGGCCTGCATTAGCATTCTGGCAAGAAATAGATGGTAGTAGTAAGCCAACCCAACTACCACCGCCCCTTAGTCGACTCACTACGACACGCAGGACATGATGTGGGAAATTTTTCTCCCCGCAACACAGGGATAAGGATAGTAGGGATGCCTGTGGGTGTTATCTAGAAGTGGGGTGTATACTTTAAGTATGTATATGATATGTGGATAAATGGTGGTTAGTAATATGTTGCCTGAATGAGTGTGAAGAATATGAACGCAAAAGAGAAAGGCGCACCATTAAAAATGGGAGGTAATATATATATATATATATAGAAGAACTTTTATATATATATAAATATATAAAGACGTGGAATTTATATATATATATATATATATATATATATATATAGTAGGTGAGTATATAGTATATATATATATATATATATAGCAGAGTAGCAGCAGTGAATATATATATATATATATGAGGCGACTCCTACACTCGGGCTGCTCTCGCTTAGCTAGAGTTATAATATAGAAACGATCGATCTTCTTCAAATTTCATAGTTACGATAAAATTTAAACAATAAGTGTAAGAATCATCGCTATTGAATACTGCTATTTTTCAATTGATTATAAAAGGTGGCAGGTCCGCTTCCTAAAAGTGGACAGAAAATTTGAAGACAGTTTACAATATACTCTATAAATAATAATTTTTAAACAATAATATTTAATAAAATAAATATATATAAAGAAATTAATAAAATACTAATAATAAATATAATAAAATAATTAGAGTAATTAAAAAAAAACTTGAAATACAATAGCTAACCAAAAAATCAATTTTTAAATCAAAGAAAATTTTTAAATATGGGTAACTCAAATCAAGTATATGATGTGAATACTCTCTCCCTCCTCAAAAGAAACAACAAAAATATCTCGCTTCAAAGAATCAACAAGAATAAATAATACTAATTACCATTTCCGTAACTCCAATTCCTTCTCCTCACCGGATTCAGGTTATTATTATCATTATTACTTTTGTAAAATTTAAACACAAGAAGAAATCGGGTTTAGTTCTTACTATTACTTTCACCTTTGTCGCGTTCTTCTTTGAAATTTCTTTGGCGGCGAATTTCTTTTCACTGTATGTGAGCAATCTCTAACAGACGTTAATAAACCTTTGTTTGATAATATAACCGCAGTATCAGTGTCAATTTTATATATATATAAATATTGAGTTTTTATTCCTTTGAGGTTGCCACATAAAGAAGACACTATGAAGAAATTATTTTATATAGAACATACTTTAACAAAATATACAGGATACAAGATCACAAAAATAAATTAAAATTTCTTTAAAATTTAAGCACAGGTTCGAGCTTTCGTGGATCCATTCCGTCTCACTTCGTCAAGAACTAAGGCAGATTGTAGAGAGTTTGGTGCAATTTCGACTTCCAATTTTCTGGCTACTTGGTTCTATTGTCGGCTATTTTTTTATTATACTTTTTTTTTTAATAGATTTACTAGTGAACTGGACTCTTTTAAGTATTTGTTACTAATTTTGTCAATGATGATTTCACCTTGTAGATTAAAGTTGTTAGAGTTGCTTATAATAAATGATTCTGTGATTTTACGTATTTCTGTGTTTTGAATAGTTTTTATTATTTCTGGAGTATTTATATCAATACGATGGTTGCAATTTTGTCTATGCTTTACTAGTGATGAACTTTGTTTGTCTAGTTGCAAATCATTTTTATGTTGGTAAAATCTTGTAGTGAAATTATTCGTTTCTCCAATATACTTGCTATGACAGTCTATACATTTAATTTTATATATTCCTGCAATTTTATTTGTATTGTTGGTTCTAGGTATTAGCATGCGTTTTAGAATTAAACTATTAGATTTAACTGTTTTTATCGAATCTGGTATATATTCTTTAATCGTTTTTATTTGTATGTTTGGTATTGGTAGTACATTAGAATAGTCATCATTGGTGGTGGTATTGATATTCATGTATTTTTTCTTTTGCCTTCGTAAAGCTTTATTTATGTAGTTTGCAGGGTATTTTAGGTTATGGAAGCTATTTTTTAGTAATTTTATTTCTTGTTGCAAATTTTCAGGGCTACAGAGCTTGTATGCTCTCAGGAACAGATTACTTAAGGTTGCAATTTTTATTGAGATTTCATGGTTTGAATACCAATGAATATATGATGGTTTAAATGTAGGTTTTCTCCATATTTTAAAGGTTGGAAATTGGTTCGTGTTCCAGTTGATTTGAAGATTTAAAAAGTTTATCTGGCGGGTCTCATGGCAAGCCCGGATCCTAGGTAGAAATTACCTAGAGAAGTTCCCCTCCTTGAATAGGGCTATGCCCGTGAGGTGTGAACTTTTTGAAAAAAAAAAAAAAAAAGTTTATTTGAAGATCTAAAAAGTTTATCTGATTATTTATTGATTTTTTCACTGTAAACTTTATATTATTGTGTATGTTATTAATAAAGTTTAAAACAGTATCGATGTTTAAATTCTTTGGTATTATTGCAAACACATCGTCGACGTATCTTGACCAGGTTATTGTGGGAAATTCTGGAGTTATGTAATAAAATTCTATTAGTTCCATAAAGATGTTCCTCATGATTGGAGACAAAGAGGAGCCCCATTGAGAGACCAGATATTTGTTTATAATATTCGTCTTGGAACGAGAAATATGCGTGGTCCAAAGTTAAATTTATAAGTTTTTTAATTATGTTAAAATTGGGTTGGAGAATGATATCTTTTTGATTTAAATATCTTTCTAGCAAATTTAATGTGAATTCAATCGGTACGTTTGTGAAAAGAGACGTCACGTCGAAACTTAGTATTTGAAATTCTGAAAAGGTTATATTTTTGATGCGTTGAATAAACTGTTCAGAGTTTTTTAGATGCGAACCTGATATATTTCCTATTAATGGTTTCAATATATTGGCAATCCATTTTGATAAATTTTGAGTAGTGCAATTAATGTTGGAAATTATTGGTCTCAATGGGATATTTTCTTTGTGGAGCTTTGGCAATGCATAAAACTTTGATAAATTTGGTATATATGCTTTAAATTTCTTTTGAAGGTCTTTTTGAGTGGTGAAAGTTTCGGAGATAATTTTATTAAATTGCTGTTGGGAGTTTCTTAGGGGGTTTTTCATTGAGCTTTTTTGTAAGTATTATTGTCATCCAATAAGTTGTGTGCTTTTCTGACATATTCATCCATGATAATGGAAATAAAAATACATTAATATCAATACCACCACCAATGATGACTATTCTAATGTACTACCAATACCAAACATACAAATAAAAACGATTAAAGAATATATACCAGATTCGATAAAAACAGTTAAATCTAATAGTTTGATTTTAAAACGCATGCCAATACCTAGAACCAACAATACAAATAAAAACAATTAAAAATTATATACCAGATTCGATAGATTGTCACAACAAATATATTGGAGAAACGAATAACTTCACTACAAGATTCTACCAACATAAAAATGATTTGCAACTAGACAAACAAAGTTCATCACTAGTAAAGCATAGACAAAATTGCAACCATCGTATTGATATAAATACTCCAGAAATAATAAAAACTATTCAAAAAACAGAAATACGTAAAATCACAGAATCATTTATTATAAGCAACTCTAACAACTTTAATCTACAAGGTGAAATCATCATTGACAAAATTAGTAACAAATACTTAAAAGAGTCCAGTTCACTAGTAAACCTTTTAAAAAAAGTATAATAAAAAAATAGCCGATAATAGAACCAAGTAGCCAGAAAATTGGAAGTCGAAATTGCACCAAACTCTCTACAATCTGCCTTAGTTCCTGACGAAGTGAGACGGAATGGATCCACGAAAGCTCGAACCTGTGCTTAAATTTTAAAGAAATTTTAATTTATTTGCTTGTGATCTTGTATCCTATATATTTTGTTAAGTATGTTCTATATAAAATAATTTCTCCATAGTGTCTTCTTTATGTGGCAACCTCAAGGGAAATAAAAAACTCAATAATATATAAGTATATACATAGTATAATGAAAATTATATATATATATATATATATATATATATATATATATATATATATATATATATATATATATATATATATATATATATATATATATATATATATATATATTTATACATATATATATAAAAATAAATATATATATATATATATATATATATATATATATATATATATATATATATATATATATATATATATATATCAGAGTTCAATTTAAATTTTTTAATTTTTTTTTTCTCTGTCTTTCCTGACCTTCCCTGACCAAATCCGCAAATTTTCCCTGACCAGCGTGTTTGTTATTTTTGGCGTATAAAATATCTATTAATCATTATTGCAGCCTATTTACTCAGTTCATACATTAAATTATTGAAAATTTACTTAGAAACTGTTCATCATCATGGATGAATTTAAAAAAATATTTTATTTTTTTTAGTAATCAGCCTATACCTTCCCCATAGCCGTCCAACGCACTCCTTTTTTTATTTTTTCCAAAAGTAAACAGTTTTATTTATACAAAAAGGAAATAAATTAAAAGTTTACATTAATGGACTAGGTGACTAACGTCCACTGTGATCACAAAAGTTCTAAATGGGGAGATTTAGGTTAACTTTTTCTTCTCAAGCATCTGAATTTTTGATTTTATAGCGTCTTCTTCTGTCAAAGCTTTCAGTTTTAACATCTTTCTCTGCTCTTCAAGTTTATAGATCTGTATGGATAATTTTCTTTTTTCAACCTTTTTATTCTCTTCTTCTTCTTGGTTCTGTTTTGACTCTTTGAGATGTTCTTCATATCTCCTATAGGCAGCTCTTACATTTGTCAACATTTATTGAGTGATAGGAACTTTATGAATACTTTCATGAGATCTTATAGCATTGTGCACTGTTCTTTGAGAAATCAGACTATGTTCTTTCAGATTCTCCACTAAAATTGCTTAATTTATAGAAAACCCTCCTTCCACTGTCGCATTTCCATGCGAAAATATCAGTCCTAATTTAATAATTTGCCACAATTCCACATAACATTGATTCCCAGGTACTATAGAAGAAAAAACTAATCAAGTCTCTTAGAAAGACAATCACCATCCAAAAATATTTTGAATTTTAATTCAAGGGTAGAATGAGCTTCACTGCAAAGTAGAGTGTATTGTGCTTTTTGCTTTCTAGAAAAAAAGGAGCAGGTCCATAGGTTATAACAAATTTTCTTCACCCCCCCATTTTAAAATTTGAAAGCTACTGCACTACCTGGAAACATTAATTTAAATGTTTCCCATATCTGCACACGAGTTTAAAGGCATTTTATCATCCACCACCTTTTAATGCCCATACTATTTCAGATCTTGTAACATCATCTTTAATGCAAAAAAGATGAAACTGATTGATAAACTGATTTTGGCTGGTTATTAATAGAACACTCAGGGTCATTTACAATCGGTTGAGTATGATTAGAAGTTGATGGAATGGCATAATTTTCAGCGCACACTCATATTTGTATTATTAGAATACGTAACGAAAAAAGTTTTTCAATGATGGTTGGTCCTGCTGAGTTTTGATTAAATTCAAATGTTTTTCCATTCTTGAATGTGAAACTTCGGCTTGGCATCCCATGTTAGATAGATCAAAGTTCTTTTTACATACTTTACTGTATGCCTTGGAACTATCAGGTCCTTTACCCAATCATCTGATAAACTGTGGGTTCAGTTTGATGTCCAACCACTGGTCGTTAAAGTTAGTTTTTGTTTGAAATCATTTTATAAATAAATAATAAATACCTTCAACTGCAAAAAAATCCAAAATCACTTCTTCAAACCTCAAAAAAAAAAAAAAAAAAAACCACCTCAAAAGTATAAATCCCAAAGAAAAAAAGATATAAACAGATTAAGTCATAAGTCATACAGTCTAAAACACATCCATACACCAACCACCTTCAATCAAAAGAATGAATTTGGAACAACCTCTAAGAACAGAAAAGAAAGAATAGTAGGTAATAGTGAACTAAAAATAGAAAGAAACAGGATAGAAGTATATTTATGGAATGTCATTCCTCGCCCAACCTTTTCATTCACTTATCAAATACACTTATTCCACAATTATACAGTCAGAAAAAAATATATCAAAAATATGCAACTTTGGTCCATGGATCATTCTTCATGTTTTGAAATTTTAAAATTTTGACTTTTTTTGAATTTCTTGGAATTTCCTGACTTTCAGCATATCTTAAAACGTTTCCCCGACTTTCCTGACCAATTTTTTTTTCCCTGACTTTCCCCGACTTTCCCTGACTTTCCAGTGTGAACTCCTTGTATATATATATCTTTATATATATAAAGAGTTATATATATATATATATATATATATATATATATATATATATATATATATATATATATATATATATATATATATATATATATATAGTGAGTAGTATGAGTATATATATATGGTGAGTATAGAGAGAGAGGAGAGCAGGAGAGAGAAAGAGTATATATATATATATATATATATATATATATTGTATGTCCCAGTGTGTCGTAGAAGGGTGACCATGGACAGTGAATGTTAATGCATGTTTTGGAGGAAATGGACAAATGGAATGAATGGAATGAAGGAAGGGAAGAAGGAATAAATAAATAAGGAAGAGGGGAAAGGGTAACTGGATTTGTTCGCCGTGACTGAAACAAAGATGAAAGGAACAGGTGGAAAATGAGTGGTGTGGTGGAAATGGTGGAAAGGAATGGAAAGGGGGAATGATGAGGACGAAAGAGCAGTGGAATGGAATGGAATGGAACAGTGGAGGGAACGGAGGGGAATGGAAGAGTAATGGATAATGGAATGGATGGATGGGGAATGGAATGGAAAGGATAGGAATGGAATGGTGGAAATGAATGGTGGTGGAACACAAGAGTGGACCATGGAAGGGAGGTGGAGATGTATCGAAGTGAATAGAATGGATTGATTTGTGTTGGTGAAGAAGAAGATGTTGAAGTATGTGGTGAGGATGTTAATCAGTGAGGGGTTTAGGAATGGGATTATCGGATCATTAATATGTTGTTCTATGTAAAATTAGTTAGTGGGGGCTTGGATGGAGAGGAAGGTGACACGAAAGGAAGTAGGTAAAATTAAGTGAGAAGTTAAGTGAACAAGACAATGGGGGATGGGGTATGTAAGAGCGCCTGCTAGTAAATCGAAGGGCAAGTGGATGTTCTAGTAGGGAAGTGGGTGAATAAAGCAATAGGTGGTGGAATGAAGAGGTGGAAGAAAGTGGTTAAAAAAAAAAGAAGTGTGGTGGAATGGGAAGTAAATGGATGAAAAGAAAGATGGAATATAAGGGAGTGGAAAGAATGGAGAAAGAAATGGAATGGAAGGAGGGATGAATGGAAGGGAAGCCTGGAAGGAAGCGAAAGGTTAAGAGTGAGAATAAGGGGAATTAGAATAATGAATAGGATGGTGCTTTTGTAACTGATGAAATGGATGTGAGGGGAGTGGAAAGAACACTGAAAATCTGCATAATATTGGCAATAAAGAGGTGGATAGTGAATGTGGCTTGATTAAAAAGAAAGAATAGGTATTTGGATGAAAGCATAGTGGAGGAGAATGGTGTGGAGAAAGGAAGAATGGAATGGTGGAAATGGAATGGACAAGAATGGAGATGGTGGATGGATTGAAGGGTGGGATTGGAGGGTGGAGATGGGGAACTGAAATGGAATGGGAGCTATTGAGCGTTGTAGGAAGGGTATATGCTGGCATTTTGGTCGAAAGAGTGTCGAGTGACCGAAGGACTGGATTGGTGAAGAACAAGGTGCGTTTAGGAGGGTAGAGGATGTGTGGATCAAATCTTACATTGAAACAATGATTGAGAAAATGAGGAAGAATAATAAATTGTATTTAGGTTTTATGGATTTGCAACAGGCGTATGATAGGGTTAATAGGGAAGCTCTATGGCAGGTAAAAGTTAGTGATATATGGTGTTGGTGGTAGGCTTCTGAATGGAATCAAAAGTATGGATATGAGGCGTGTGTAAGAATAAATGGTGTCAAAGGTGATTGGTTTAGTATTAATAGCGGAGTTAGACAGGGTTGTGTTATGTCTCCTTGGTTATTCAATTTATATATGGATGGGGTTTTGAAAGAATTAGAGGTGGGGTGGTGGTGGAATCTTAGAATGATGGAGGGATAGAGATAGAGGGTCCCCCCCCCTTTTTTTTTATGATTTAAAATACTGTATGAAACTGTAAAGAGAGTTTGAAAGATTGGTAGAGATTTGGTAGGTGTGTAAAAGGAGAGTATTTGAAAGTAAACGTAGATGTAAGAGTGGCAGGGAGCAGGGAGTGGAGAATGACCAGTGTGGAAGAAAGTAGATGGTGGAGTAGCTGAGTGTGTCTGGAGTGAGTAAGGAAGAATAAACGGAATGGAATGGATGAAATAGAATGGTAAGGCAGGTAGGAATCTGTGGAATGGTGGAGGGTGGGGTAGTGGAATAAGGAAATAGACCAATAAACAGATGGACAATGCTAGGTGTGAGAAGAATTGATAAAATGAGGAATGAACGTATTAGAGAGTTGTGTGGTGTGAAGAAAAAGGTAAAGAGAATAAATTAAAGTATGTTGGGATGGTTTGGCCATGTGGAAAGGATGAATGAGAGTCGGTTGTTAAGCGGATGTATAGTGGTGAGTGTGTTAAACCGACCGGCTGGGAGACCGAAGAAAAGTGGATTATCAGTAAAGGAATGTTTGCAAGAGAGAAATGTGAGTTTGGCAGAGACGAAAAGAAAGGTGCATAATAGAATGGCGGGGTTTTGTATGGGGCATGGTTGTGGCCCACCTGGGGCCAAGGGGGATGACCCTTACATTGACGATTTACCATAGTGAGGTCCGTCGCAATCCCATGAAGCTCTAGGGTGGATTTTCTGTCTGTGACGAGTTCTCACCAATTAATGGTACAGAGGGGGGCGGTAAGGCTGGGCTTTCGTTTCGACTTATATTCTTCTACTGCTTTTCTTTCCGGATGCTTCTTACTCGCACCTTACCCCAAGTCTTGGGGCAAAGAGGAAGATAAAGAAAGAAAGAAGAATATGAGAGTATAGTGAGATAGTATACAGCATATATAGCAGTATATATATATATATATATATATATATATATATATATATATATATAGAGTATATATATATATATATATATATAGGAGTATTTATATAATCCAGGTATACTAGAGTTGGTGGGTAGAGATGGTAATGGAAGTGTGCATGATTGATTTGTGTTGGTGGAAGAAGGAGATGTTAGTGGCAAGGATAAAGAATCAGTGGAATGGATTAATGGATCATATATTGTTCTATAAATGGTGGGGTGGATGGAGGGCAGGATAATGGAAGTAAAATGGTGGAATAACAAGGATGGCATGCAAGAGCTGCCTGCTGCAAATCGGTTGAATGTGAACGAGTTGATACTGAACAAATCTGGGGGCAAAATGAAGGAAGCACAATTGTTAGTAGTGTAAAGGAAGTGTGTGGAATGTGCAAAGTAGGAAGTAAGAATGTTAACATGAATGGTGGAATGAAGAGGTGATGAAAGGGGTTAAAGGTAAAAAAGAAGTGTGGTTGAATGTAATAAAAGCAAATGATAAACAAAGAAAGATGGAATTATATAAGAAAGAAAGGTATAATGGTGGAGGAAATGGAATGAAGGAGGGAATGGAATAGGAAGGAAAGAAGAATGGAATGGAATGGAATAATGGAATTGGATGGAAATGGGAGGATGGTTAACACCGGAAAATCCGCAACAACAATAACAGCAATGATGAGGTGTTAGTGAACGTGTGTGGGTTTGATGGTTACAAGAAGGAATAGGTACTTTGGGGATGAGGTCATTAGTGAAGGAGGAGGTAATGGGCAGAGTGAGAAAGCTGAAGAATGGCAAATCTGGCAGGTATAGATGAAATTACTCATGAAACGAGAGCGGAGGCGAGATGGTGGTGACTGGATTGGACTCTGGAAGCCAGCAATGTGCTGCCTCTGAGGGCATAGCTCCAAGGGACTGGACGAGGGTAATAGTACCTTATATATATGGTAAGGGAGAAAGGGGAATTGTAAAAAACTATAGGGGAACAGTTTACTGAGTGCGTTGTAGGGAAGGCATATGCTGCATTTTGGTTGAAAGAGTGTCGAGTGACTGAGGGACTGGTGAAGAACAAAGTGCGCTTAGGAGTGGTAGAGGATGTGTGGGATCTCAAATCTTTATACTGAAACAAATGATTGAGAAAAATGAGGGGAGAAGAAGAATAAATTATATTTAGGTTTTATGGATTTACAACAGGCGTATGATAGAGTTAATAGACATCCTTTTATGGCAGGTATTAGTGATATATGAAGTTGGTGGTAGGCTTCTGAATGGAATCAAAAGTATGTATGACGATAGTGAAGAATGTGTAAGAATAAATGGTGTCAATGGTGATTGGATTAGGGAGGGAGACAGGGTTGTGTTATGTTCCTGGTTATTCAATGTATATGGATACAGAAAGAATTGAGGGATGGTGGTGGAAATGGTGGAATGATGGAGGAATGGAGGGAGTGGAGGGAATGAATGGTTATATGTGGATGACATGTGGTGGAATTGGAAGAGAGTGGAGGATTCCCTACCTGTTAGGGTGGAAGTGAGGGTTTGAAAGTAAGCCTAGATAAGAGTAAGGTTATGGTTGTGAGTGAGGACAGTCCTTGGTGTGAAGTTATGTTAGATGGTGAGCAACTGGAGCAAGTGTCTGAGTTTAAATATTTAGGGTATGTGTTGATGAAGGGAAACGGATGATGCAGAGTGGTAGTAGGAAAGTTAGGAATGGTGCAGGAAGGCTGTTGGCAATTAACCGTTGGTGAACGTAAAGCGGACCAAGTCTTGAGTGCGCCAGGGTCTTACGAGGGTATGCTGTTACCTGTGTTATTGTATGGTAGTGAGATTCATGGTCTGGAATAAGAAGTATAGATCTAAAAAAGTTCAATGGGATAAGATGGACAAATTTAGGGGCATGTTAGGTGTGAAAATAAATGAGCTAAAGAGGAAAGGAAAGTATAGGGTTTGCTGTGTAGCTTTAAAGAAAGGTAAAATCGAGAGAAGTAAGTGAAAATAGGTGTAAAAGACCAGTAATGTGGAAAGCGGGATGAACGATAGTCGGTTGGTTGTGGATGTATAGTGGAGAGTGTGTTGGGAACTGACCGGCTGGGAGACCGAAGAGAAAGTGGATTGAGTCGGTGAACGAATGTCTGAAGGAGAGAAATGTGAGTTTGGCAGAGGGTGATAATCAATGTGTAATGAAAGGAGACAATGGCGGGTTTTGTATGGGGGGTTGAGGCCCACCTGGGCTAAGGGATGAACCCCACTGACTGATTACCATGAGGGTCCGCCCAACCCATGAAGCCTCTCTAGGGTGGATTTTCTGTTCGGGACGAGTTCTCACTAATTAATGATACAGAGGGGCGGTAAGGCTGGGCTTCCTTTCGACCCTTTGTCATATTCTTCTACTGCTTTTCCGATGCATGCACACGTGCACCCACCTTGAAGTCTTGGGGGGGGGGCAAAGAGGAAGATGAAGAAAGAAAGAAAGAAAGAAAGGTGAATATATATATATATATATATATATATATATATATATATATATATATATATATATATATATATATATATATATAGTATAGTATATATATATATATATATATATATATAGGGGTTCTATATATATATATATGAGTAGTATATATGGAGTATAGGCAGTGAGCAGTGAGCAGTGCAGGAAGAAAGAAAGAATATATATATATATATATATATATATATGATACACTGGAATGATTTTGGCTGGAGGTTGGAGAACCAAATTTAAATTTCGGCCAGAAAACGAAATTTTCAACACCGCGACGGACCCCACTGTGGTGTCTCGTCAATGTAAGGGTTCAACATCTGGGCCAGGAACACAACCATATCCCCCTCAGAAAACCCTGAATATTCCCTCCTATTATGCAAAATTCTTCTGGCTTGAACTAAATTCTAATACTACTAATAGCACTAAACATACCCAGAAAATAAAGTAAAAACGAGGCAGAATGGTTTTCTGTCTGGTCCTCCTGTGCATGTATTCCAACAGCCACATTTGACAAAAAGAAGCCGCGCCGACTCCCCAGGGGCTGGAAAACCTAAAGGAATGTCCACAGAATGTCTTGAACCATCAAATTTGTAAATGGCATCAGAATTATCAACTTGAACAATGTGATCCGCAAATTGAAATTGTTTTCCTGTTTTAAGTAATAATAAAATGGTTTAGACTTAGAAATGTAAATAAATATTAAGGGGAGAGGGGGATACAAATATTAAGGGGAGAGTGGGGGATACCTTCTAACAAAGGTCGAGGTTTCAAGGAAAAATATTTTTGACTTCCCAAATATGATTTGAGAAGAAAAACTACAAATTGAACAAATAATAATAATAATAACAATAATAATAATAATAATAATAATTATAATAATAATAATAATAATAATAATAATAATAATAATAATAATAATAATAATAATAATAATAATAATAGATAAACCACACATTTTTTTTTGTTTCTGTGCAGGTGCAGGCACTGCTCGTTGAAAAGTGGTTATACTAGTGTGAAACCAACACTGAGGTCTGCACCTAGACATAACGAAATGTAGTGTCAATATAAATTTGTCATATCTAATAGAATAAACTCAGTTCCCGTAAGAATGCAAAAATTACGTCAAATCGAAAGTGCAGAAAATGCAAGAAGGCTGATTCTTATAGGGTATCTGTGTGTCAAATCAGTGAGGCCGATTCAAAGTCGTGTCCAAGTCACCTTCCGTTGTCGGCACAGGGGACCTGAGAGACCAACTTTTCACGAGGGTTTTTACCGAACGGATTTTAGAAACCCGCAAGTCTTCACTCCAACAGCCTTGCCAACATGTCTTGAAACCACTGCAGGGAGAAGTCCCATTTGAAGTTCTCGATGGAGGTATGAAGTGCTGGAATTACGGTATGCCGCCGCCTGAACTGCTGCTCCATCAGCTAACTTATTATCCGAAACCCCCACGTTAGAGGGAACCTAACAGAATTGCAAAACTTCCTTACTAGCATGGAGTCGTTACAGATATGTTGAATGATGGAAATTAAGGGGGTTCCTAGGGAATCTTTTCCGAATTTCGAGAAGTGCAATCTGAGAATCCGAAAAAAATGGCGACATAGTCAGCCCCATCAAGAATGAGAACCCTAGAAATTACAAGCAGCAGTACGACTATCTCTGCCATAAAGCTAGATGAGCAGGAAGGGAAGGGAGGGTATAGGACAAAGTGCAGTCAGGAAACACAACTATTGCTCACACACCATCTTTTGTCTTGGAACTATCAGTAAAGACAGTCATTGAGTCAGCTTGATTAGCCTGGTGAGAAGAGAAGACGGCATGGAGGAGGGTTGGATGGCCAAACTTCGACAATAACCATATCCTTGTACTTATCCGTGGGAGTGGATGTAACCAGTTTGATGTAATTTTTATATGAGCTAACTCATGTGAAAATTTCAACTTTTCACAATTTTCGGTTTACACATTGTGCTGAACAGCTAGAAGTGGAATCTGGAGGTATTCAAATACATCAGCCACCACTGATGCAAATGGCCAAAATGGTGGGCGAAATGCCACCGTATCAAGGATGGAAATCAGAACTGAGGGTGTAGGAGTTCGTAGTCGGACGTATAGGGAACACATGAGGTGTTCCCTTCTCAGAGACAGAGGCATAACACCAGCCTCCACCTCCAGGCTCTCCTTAGGCAAAGATTGGAAATCGAAATACAGAGACCCTCATTTTGGATAGAATCCAGGAAGCATAAGTAAGATTTAAAGGTCTGGCCATATATAGCACATCAGTAGTATACCTTAATCTCACCAAGGCTAAATAAAGCCCGAGTTGAATCCTTTTGCCAGCACCCCAGTCCACAGGTGGTAGAAGCGAGGTGACAAAGAACCAGTGGTCGATGGAATCTGGTTTTCAGTTGCTGGATATGTGGAAGATAGGACAGTCGCACATCAAAAATCATGCCCAAAAACCTAACCTGCGGTTCGAATGTAACAGGGGAGCAGAAAAGAATCAACTAGTCTCAAAAGTTGACTCTCGAGATGGCTGCTTGGGGATGGGAACATTCAATAGTTTTTTTTTGCATCTTCCCTTGTACATGTGTAGATTCACAGCAAGTGAAGTAATGGATGTTGATAATCCTGACCCTTGCGAAAAGAAAACATAAATTTGCAGATCAAACCTGCATTAAGGAAGAAGAAAACTCAACCACAGAGAAATAAAACAAGAGCAATCTTGGCAAAGAATTTGAGCCATGTAGTTAAAATCAAGATTCGGACATTGATGCGGAATCGACGATCAACAATGAGAAACTATCTAAAGAAATACCGATACGAGGCTAGGCAATTGAAGCTTCTGTTTTGTTCAGATGAGTCTAACCATTGATAGTGATAAGTATGAAGGTATTTAGATAGGCCTAGAATAATAATATTATTAATGGTGGTAATGGTGATAGTTGTGATAATGATAATATTAATAATAACACCCCCTCCTTGATTAGGGCTCTGCCCGTGAGTGGTGGTGACATCTGTAAATAAATATAAAAAATATATATTTATAATTCCAATGATATTTAATGGCTAAAAATAATTTTTTTAAATAATAAAAAAATAATAATAATAATAATAATAATAATAATAATAATAATAATAATAATAATAATAATAATAATAATAATAATAATAATAATAATAATAATATTTTTGTTTTGTGCATATTCACCACTGCGCGCAAAAAGAGCGGCTATACCGTGTCAAAACCAACAACAGGGAAGTCCCGCACAGAATGAGAAAAATGACCGGGAACAAGAGAGTTCAACATGAGACAGGATGAGCCTTATGAACGCAAAACTTTGTCACTTCAAAATGGGGAGTCACATGTACAAGTAAGGATTCCGGAAAGGGGAAATGGTAAGAATGTCAGGAAGAACCGAGTCGGATGGCTGAACTGCATCGCAACCCACAAATATATGGGCTATAGTAAAGAGGATAACTCGAAGAACAAAACGAACAGGATGGGGGGTTGTCTCTCACCATGTGAAAGCCATGCGTGAGATTGGTAAGCGAGAACCACCTCCTGGCGGCGACTCCGTTTACAAGAGGACGGCCATTGACCTAAACGAGGTTTAACATTCCGCAGCTTGGCGCTATCTCGAGAACTTCTCAGACAAGAGAAGAAACCCTGACGGACA
The DNA here is from genome assembly GCA_015478945.1 of Trachelipus rathkii. Classification (NCBI taxonomy): domain Eukaryota; kingdom Metazoa; phylum Arthropoda; class Malacostraca; order Isopoda; family Trachelipodidae; genus Trachelipus; species Trachelipus rathkii. The sequence goes on from JABUQX010080140.1 coordinate 46,339, forward strand.
CATGCGTAAAAATCAGTCGCAGGGAGGTGTCCCAACAGTATAGTCATGGGAAGGAACCGTCTGCTAGATACCCTGCCGGCGGCAGCACGGTTGGCCTCCGCATCAGCTCTCTCGTTCCCCGGAACACCCACATGGGAAGGGACCCAACAGAACTCAATGCCACTCCCAGTCAATTGCACAGAGCCGATGAACTTTTGGATAGATGAAACCAAAGGATTCCTTGTTGACCGATCGAGCAGAGCCAAGAGAGCGCCTCTAGAGTCTGAGAAGATTGTATAACGACGTCCGGGTGGTAGGTTGCTAATTCTGCCTACAGCCAAAACCAGCGCTATGAGCTCAGCCGAAAAGATGGACGTATAGGCAGGCAGGGTGTGGGAAATAGCTAAATCTAGCCGTTTTGGAGCCATCAGTGTAGACAGGTGTTGAGTCATTGTGGATCTCTTTATGAGACAGAAAGGAACCCCTCAATGTCGCCGGATGTGTCTCAGCCTTGGTGAAGGACTGGATCCCGAAACAGACAGTGGGGGGGGGGGGGAGGAGAAATCCATTTCACATGAGCGTCGTCGAAATTGTAGCGCAAAACCGAATGAAAAGGAAGGCCAAGAAAATCAAAAATAGGAGTCACAACCCCAGCGAACGGCCAATATGCAGGAATGCGGAGGAATCTCTCTAGTAAGGGTGACAAGGCTGAAGAAGCAGGGACCTGAATACGAAAGAATGAAATATTAGATAGATGAAACCAAAGGATTCCTTGTTGACCGATCGAGCAGAGCCAAGAGAGCGCCTCTAGAGTCTGAGAAGATGGCATAACGACGTCCGGGTGGTAGGTTGCTAATTCTGCTCACAGCCAAAACCAGCGCTATGAGCTCAGCCGAAAAGATGGACGTATAAGCAGGCAGGGTGTGGGAATGGCTAAATCTGGGAAGACAGCCGACGCCCCCACTCCGCCTACCGTTTTGGAGTTATCAGTGTAGACAGGTGTCGAGTCATTGTGGATTTCTTTATGAGACAGAAAGGAACCCCTCAATGTCGCCGGATGTGTCTCAGCCTTGGTGAAGGACTGGATCCCGAAACAGACAGTGGGGGGAGGAGAAATCCATTTCACATGAGCGTCGTCGAAATTGTAGCGCAAAACCGAATGAAAAGGAAGGCTAAGGAAATCAAAAATAGGAGTCACAACCCCAGCGAACGGCCAATATGCAGGAATGCGGAGGAATCTCTCTAGTAAGGGTGACAAGGCTGAAGAAGCAGGAACCTGAATACGAAGGAATAAAGAGCACATAAGCTGCTCTCTTTGCAGGGACAAGGGCATTATCCCAGTCTCCACCTCCAGACTCTCCTTAGGGGATGATCGAAAAGCTCCCGTTGCAATGCGCAGACCCTCGTTTTGAATAGGGTCAAGGAGGCGAAGATATGATTGGAAGGTCTGCCCATAGATGGCACAGCCATAATCCAATTTAGCCCTCACGAGCATGATGTAGAGGCGCAGCAATGACTTTCTGTCCGCACCCCAAGACTTTGAGGTGAGGTGCCGTAAGAGGTCAAGAGGACGGCGGCAACTAGTTTTAAGATGATGTATATGAGGAAGGTATGTATGAAAGGCGATCATCAAGCAACAAACCCAAGAACCTCACCGTCGGTACCACCTGGATGGGGGAACCATACAGGTGCAGTAAAGGGGAAGGAATTCGTCCACCGCGACGGGGGTTTCTTCAGAAAAGCATCGCTTTCGTTTTGGAAGTGGAGAACTTGAAACCACGCGCACTGCACCAGGACGTGGCTCTGTCGATGGCCAGTTGAAGCTGACGCTCCAAGCAAGGGAGTTTAGCCCCAGTGACATACATAGCAAGATCATTCACATAGAGGGAGCAACGGACAGAGTCGGGGATGGAATCGACCCCTCTGTTGAAGCCTATTGCAAAAAGCAAAACACTTAACACACTGCCCTGCGGAACCCCTTCTTCCATGACAAAATGCCTGGAAAGAGTGTTGCCATAACGGACCTGAAATGAACGATCAGACATCAGGGTTTGAAGGAAGAGGGGAAAGTTGTCCCCGGAGGCCAAGTGAGTGAAGGTTTCGCAAAACCCTCATCCTCCATGTGGAGGCCTATGCCATTTCCAGATCAAATAATAATAATAATAATAATAATAATAATAACAATAATAATAATAATAATAATAATAATAATAATAATAATAATAATAATAATAATAATAATAAAAATAATAATATTTATTAGTAATAATATTTTTACTATAAATTATTATTATTATTATTATTATTATTATCTAGCTTTTTAAGATTAGGATTAATTCTTATTATATAAACTGTTTTAATTTAAGATTTCACAATTAAATATAAACTTGACTATGAAGCCGTATAATACTTCATGGAAGCTCAAAGGAACGAAAACGCCCTAGTAGCCCATTTCTCGTTTATGTATTTATTTTTAAATTAAATTGCTATTTTTTTAATGATAAGTATTATGTAATAATGTACTATAGCTAAATAGTATTTTGATTTAATCGATTTACTATTATAATTAGCTATATTATTATTATTGTTGGTAGTAGTGAGACTCTATTATTATTATTATTACATATTATTATTATTATTATTATTATTAGCTACAAAATCTTCACCAACCTTCATCAATAGTTTTGTGATTATGGCACCTCTTAACAGGAACTGATTTGAACTGACTTGAAATGAACACTGGAGTAATGTTGATGTACGCATCAACCCATGTCGATACTTTGACTTCAATTGGAACGCATCTAAAGGCTTAAGGAACAACTTCTTCTCAATATTTCGCATTGTATGCCCACTGAAAATGGAAAAAACACCAAGAAATCGTTACCATGATATGATGTTTCTATATATATAGTATATATATATATATATATATATATATATATATATATATATATATATATATATATATATATATATATATATATATATATATATATAGTGCGCGAGAGGAGAAAGAGAGAAAGAGAAAAGAGAGAAAAGATAATTGCCTTTCCCTGAGGTTGAAAAGAAAATATACATATGTTATGAAGAAAAAAATATATTTAAATAAACAAATATATATACATAGCATACAAATATATATATATATATATATATATATATATATATATATATATATATATATATATATATATATATATATATATATATATATATATATATTTTTTTTTTTTTTTTAGATGAATCTTGATTTATTATAAAAGGAAGCGTAGATTTCATGTGTATAGAAAGTTAATTTTCTACATCTAATTTTTATAATAGAATGATAAAAAATATATAAAATAAAGAAAAAGCCCAACCTTTTTTAAACTATCTTAATAATCAACTGACCAATATTAATTTCACCAAGGAAAAAGAAAATAACTCCCTACCGTTTTTGGATCTATTAATTTCAAAACAATAATAACCATTCCATTTCAATCTTAAAAAAAAGAAAAGAAAAAATGTTTACTAATTCTAATTTAAATAGAAGCAAAGCTACAGCAAAATGAAGTTCTAAAATGTTAAGCCAATTCGGTGAGAAAAATATGATACATAAAAATTGTGAGCTAAAGTTGAATCTTTTTCTCACGAAATTTTTGAGGACAACTTTTCACTGCAATAATTTTGTAGATCCAGACATACATTGCGGACAACGTTTTCATTCCATGATATGTTAAATTTGGATTTATTAACTATTAATGATTAGTGAATATATAACTATATCTAAAGAGATATTAGGTAGAATGTTACCAATATCATTATATTTTGTAATTTTATTTACAAATATCCTTTAAAAAGGACTTTATATACAAGAAAAGATATCTACAATCTCCCCTCCAAATACAAATACTGATGAAACAAACGTTTGTTCATTCATTTGTATACCTATAAAAAGATTATAATAAATGACTGGTCACATTTAAAAGTGACAAGTAAAAACCTTTTACTTGTTTTATTTTAATTTATATATATATATATATATATATATATATATATATATATATATATATATATATATATATATATATATATATATATATATATATATATATGAAAGAAAGAATATATATATATAGTGAATATATATATATATATATATATATATATATATATATATATATACGTATATATAATAATAATAATAATATTAATAAAATCCATAAATTAATATATTTTGGTAATCTAATAATAAATTACTGGAGTTGCCAAAGGAAGATGTCAACCGCAATAGTAAATCCCCATATTCTGCTCCCGTAGTTCCAGTGAATTGACTGCTGGAAGAGAGTTATCGTCAATGGTTGATCCATCTTCGTTTATAACTAAGACAGATTCCTTTGCATTATATCTTAATTCTGAATTTGAGTCATCAATTAGTAAGATTCTTTTACTGCCAAGACCACAGTTAACTAATTTCTGTAATATATATATATATATATATATATATATCCATATATATATATATAAGATATATATATATATATATATATATATATATATACTGTATATATATATATATATATATATATATATATATATATATATAAGAGTAGCATTAAAATTTAGGTGTGTGTTTTTAAAAATATAAAAGAGCGAGACAGAAAGAGAGAAAGAGTTGGCCGCTCGATAATTTTTGAAAACTTTTATATTTTGCATGGCGTTAATGTTATCCCTGGAAAGTTCAAAACCACCATTCGTTTTTTGTAGATTTACTCTGGTTGTAACAGGGTGAGCCAAAATGTTTGACCAGGTGGAGCAAAATTTATCACTTAATAGAGGTAACATTTTAAGTCATATTTCCATATTGGTAATTCTTATACCAAATTTCATAGAGAATGATTTGTTAGGGATACTTTTAAGGTACATTTGGCCTTTCCTGTTTTTTTTGGGGAAAATAATATTTTCCCCATGAAAATGAATCCGAAAATTGTGTTAAAAATTGAAGAAATTTCCATTTCGTGGGTGTATTATTAAAAGAAGGAAATAATTTAACGATATAAAATTTTTGTGTGATGATACATACTAAAGTAGGGTTTAACTTAAATCTTATTTGAAGTTTGCAAATATTTTTAAAAAAAATTTACAGGGTGTCCAAAAAATCAATTTTTTCGGAAAATCGGTAACTTTGAACCTTAATATTTCTGATGGGGTATAAAAATCAGAAATTTTCACACATTATACTACCACCATAGATGTTTTCACCTGTAATATTGACTTTGGTATTTGCTTGTTTTAAGAAATACAGCCATTCAAAAAATGCCAAAAAAAATTTTTTTTTTAAGTTGTGTTATGATAGCTATTATTATAGTTATTATAGTTCAAGACAATGCATAGACAAATGAAATAGTGTGGCATCAAGGAGAAATAAAAACAATGTTAAAAAAATTTAATTTTTTAAGGTTAATATACATAAGAATGTACTATTATATCTACTGTAAATGACAAAATTAACTAAATAATTTTTGAAAATTTTATATATATATATATATATATATATATATATATATATATATATATATATATATATATATATATATATATATATGAGTAAAGAGTATATATATATATATAGAGTATATATATATATATATATATATATACATATATATCATAGGTGGCTGGATTATAACATAAAAAACCCTTTAAAACGCAAAATAATAAAATCCAGTATAATTTATATTACAAGCAAGAGCATATATATAGTGATATATATATATATATATATATATATATATATATATATATGAGAAAGAGCAGGAGCAGGAGAGAGAAGGAGGAGAGGAGAGGAAAGAGAGAGAGAGAGAGAGAGAGAGAATGGAAATTGTTTGAGATGTTGTAATTTCTGCCTGTTAATGACATTTTTATTTCAAGCCCAGAAAGTTTTCATAAAATATTTTTCATTGGGATCCATACTCGATCGCAATCTGACATCTTGAATGAAGTTCTGGGTCCGGAAGGATGATAAAAATATATATAAACATCATCGTTCTCCACACTTATTTCTTTTACCTTTCCAATCCACCATTGGTCATCATATACGCAAGCTACTGTGTCATTTATCTCTACACTTAACGAAACAATTTTGCTGACACAGTGGTCTTCATAAACGTCAGTTTTTGAGGTTGGATAGCACCTAATTATATGTTCTCTGAAAGTGGAAAGAATTTTGAAAGTTTCTTGTTCCCTTAATTCTCAAACAATTTTCATATCTCGTTTTAAGTTTTTCAATGTGTTCATGAATTTCTTCTTCTTTTACGAGAAAATAAGTTATTCCTCTTATTTTCTTTTTAGAATGAAAATATTTGGTCAATATTAAGAATTTTGGTGTGTTGTTGTTCTTTGTAAGCTGAATTTGCTTAATTCGCGCTTTGTTGTTCCTCCAACCCCATCACAGGCATTTTTTCCGTGGCAAGGTGCAAAGAAATGCCATTCAGCTTTTAATGCGAAATCTTTTTGGTGATGGCAAATGTTAACAAAATTTTTTTATTCTTATACTGGCTACCACTTTCATCTGAAAAATATACTAGCTTTTCAACTTTAGGCAAATTATGTTTAATATATTTTACTACATATGTTTGGAAGACGTGAACAACTGATGTGTTGTGCTCTAAGTAGTTACTTAAAGCACAAAGAGAGTGACTTTTTAATTTACTATTTTCATCTCTAAAATATAGAACAAATGGGTGCAAAGTAGCTTGGTCATTGACCCAATGATACCCTTGAAATTCGTCTTGGACTACGTACGTGTAGTTCTCGGCAAAATCAGCCAAGATTATGCATTCATTTTCAGAAAGTTTTTTTCTTTTCTTTCAAAAATTTTGATTGAATTTTAGAAATATAATGGTAACTTTTAAGATTTTGCCAGCTCAAACTTAACATATTGATGAGTATTGAGTAGTATATATATATATGAGATACCTGTATATATATATATATATATATATATATATATATATATATAGAGTGGAGAGTAGATGTGGTAGGGTGAGAGAGTATATATATATGGATAGAGAAAGAGCAGTGCAGGCAGGGGAGAGAGAGCAGTATATATATATATATATATATATATATATATATATATATATATATATATATATATATATATATATATATATATATATATATATATATATATATATATATATATATATATATATATGGGAGAAAAGGGGGAACTGTAGAAATTAGGGGGAATAAAAACATGGAGGTTATAAATAATAAAAAGACACCGATAACACACGAACAGATAAAACAAATCGAGGAGGAAGTAGATCAATACGTGGGGAAGATGAACAAAATGGAGGGAGAAGAAGAATAAATTAAGGAAAGTGGATGGAAGGGCGGATAGAGTGCATAGGGAAAGGCAGTGGTGGTGTGGTATGGAATGGAAGGAAGAGTGAAGCGTGTAAGAATAAATGGTGTCAATGGTGATTGGTTTAGATTAACAGCGGAGTAAGACAGGGTTGTGTTATGTCCCTTGGTTGGGTTCAATTTTGTATGGATGGGGTTATGAAAGAATTTGAGGAAGGCAGGAAATGGTGTTAGAATGGTGGGAGAATGGAGCTGAGTGGAGGGTGCCCACCTATTATATGCGGATATTTGGTTCTGTGGCGAATCTGAAGAGAGAGTTTGAGAGGGATTGATAGAGAGATTTGGCAGGGTGTGTGAAAGAGTGGGGCTTGAAAGTAAACGTGGGATAAGAGTAAGGTTATGGTTAGGAGTGAGGACACTCTCAGTGTGAAGTTATGTTAGATGGTGAGCAAAGGAACAAGTGTTCGAGTTTAAATATTTAGGGTATATGCGTTGGATGAGAAGGGAACGGACGATGCAGAGTGTAGTAGGAAAGTTGTGAATGGCAGGAAGGTGGCTGGTGCAATTAAATCGTTGGTGAACGCAAAGGACCAAGTCTGCGTGTGCTAGGTCTCTACATGAGGCATACAGCCACCTGTGTTATTGTGGCTGGCAGTGAGACTATGGTCTCAACAAGAAGCATAGATTCAAAAGTTCAATGTGTCTCAGATGGACAATGGGTGTGCTAGGTGAGAAGAATTGATAAAGAGAGGAATGAACGTATTAGAGGAGGTGGTGTGAAGAAGGGGTAAATGAGAATAAAATGAAAGTATGTTGAGATGGTTTGGTCATGGAAAGGATGAATGATAGCAGGTTGTTAAGCGGATGTAGTGGTGTGTGGGTTGGGAACCTAATCGGTTGGGAGACCTAAGAGAAAGTGGATTGAGTCGGTGGAACGAATGTCTGAAGGAATGGAGTTTGGTGGAAAGGAATAGGTATGATAGGGAAAGAATGGTGGAAGGGAAGGGAAGGGTTCAATGGGCCAGGGATGAACCCTTACATTGACGATTTACTATAGTGAGGGTCCGTGTCGCGGTCCCATGAAGCTCTTAGGGTGGATTTTCTGTCTGTGACCAAGCTCTCACCAATTAATGGTACAGAGGGGCAGTAAGGTTGGCTTTTCTGACGCTTGTCATGTATTCCTACTGCTTTCTTCCTGGGATGTTGTACAGCACCTTACTCCCCCAATCTTGGGGCAAAAGAGGAAGGTGAAGAAAGAAAGAAAGAAATATATATATATATATATATATATATATATATATATATATATATATATATATATATATATATATATATATATATATATATATATATATGTATGTATGTATGTATAGAAGGGAGAGAAAGAGAAGAGAGAGAAAGAGGAGCATATAAGAGAGAAAGAAGAGAGCAGAGAAAGAGAGCATATATATATATATATAGAAAGAATATATATATATATATATATAGAGAAAGAGTATATATATATATATATATATATATATTAATCCTTTTAAAAGTTATTGAGTTAATTTTGTCATTTACAGTAGATATAATGGTACATTCTTATGTATATTAACCTTAAATTAAATTTTTTAACATTGTTTTCATTTCTCCTTGATGCAATAATTATTTCATTTGTCTATGTATTGTCTTGAACTATAATAATAACTATCATAAGTCTTGTACTCTGTAATTTTTTTTTTTTTGGCATTTTGAATGGCTGTATTTCTTAAAACAGCAAATACCAAAGTCAATATTGCAGGTGAAGAACATCTATGGTAGTAGTATAATGTGAAAATTTAGATTTTTAGCACTTTACCCCATCAGAGATATATGTTCAAAGTTACCGACGCCTGAAAAAATTACTTGACACTCTGTAAATTTTTTTTAAAATATTTTACCAAACTTCAAATAAGATTTAAGTTAAACCCTACTTTAGTATGTATCATCACACAAAATTTTATATCGTTAAATTATTTCCTTCTTTTAATAATACACCCACGAAAATGGAAATTTCTTCGATTTTTAACACAAGTTTTCGGATTCATTTTCATGGTGAAATATTATTTTCCCAAAAAAAAACAGGAAAAGCCAAATGTACCTTAAAGTATCCCTAACAAATCACTCTATGAAATTTGGTATAAGAATTACTAATATGGAGATAGGACTTAAAATGTTACCTCTATTAAGTGATAAATTTTGCTCCACCTGGTCAAACATTTTGGCTCACCCTGTTACAACCAGAGTAAATCTACAAAAACGAATGGTAGTTTTGAACTTTCCAGGGATAACATTAACGCCATGCAAAATATAAAAGTTTTCAAAAATTATCGAGCGGCCATCAGTGGTACGGAAAAAATGGATAGACCCATATATATATATATATATATATATATATATATATATATATATATATATATATAGAGAAAGAGAAAAAGAGTATATATATATATATAGTATATATATAGTTAGTTATATATATATGAGAAAGAGAAAGAGAAAGAGAGAGTATATATATATAGAGAAAGAGAGAAAGAGAAAGAGAGAGGAGAGGAGAGAGACACAGATGGGAGTTGGAGCCGGAGTCGGGATGGGGTGGGTGGAGCCGATGGAGCCGATAAATGGACTTAATAATGGAAATGGAAAAACTTAATTGAATTTTATTATAAAAAGACGTACATTTTTTTTTATTTTGACATTTGTTTTGTAGCCAATTTAAGTTGTTTTTTTTTAACTGGTTATAAAATAAAGGCTATAAAACTGGTTATAAAATAAAATGTACTTTACTACTTGTGTATTGTGCATTAAGGAATTATCAACGGCGAGCGATGCTGTTAATAATCGTACAAAATTTAAAGTCAAGTAGAGTACATAACTGATTTTAAAATATAGAGTCACACCAATTATAAGATAGTTGCAATAAGCTAAAAGAATCGGATAGATATACTATACATTTATGTACAGCAACTGTGCTGGCCGCTCATGTTGTGGTTGTGTCAGCATTTCAAATATTTCCTTACCTAATGCCGAATTTCTAATATATATTTAATTTTGGTGTGTAGACACGCGAAAATATATCTATTTACCCACAAACCTTTTATTAATAGGAAGATAAGATAAGAAAGAATTTTTCGGTTTGATAAAATATAAATAATCTTTCAGTTTGATAAACAATAATTATTTTTCTTAATGGGGTTTAAATGGGATTTGTAGTTTGTGAGCAAATGACCTTGATTATTTTTGGATTCAGCAAGCGTTACCATGTTATATATATATATATATATATATATATATATATATATATATATATATATATATATATATATATATATATATATATATATATATATATATATATATATAGTATATATATATATATATATATATATATATATATATATATATATATATATATATATATATATATATATATAGTACTGGCATATTTATTATGGAACTTTTTTCAAATCTTCCAATCTCACATATATATATATAAATATATATATATATATATATATATATATATATATAGTGAGTATATATATATATATATATATATATATATATATATGGTAAAAAAATTACTTAACGCCCACACGGAACGGGTGGACCAAAAAAAAAATTTCACAGGTAGCCTCATGATACATAAATAGATGTTTTTGGGGGCGAAATGAAATTTTTTTCCCTGACCTGACCTGACCTGACCTGACCTGAACCTAACCTAACAACCTAACCTAACCTTAACCAAATTTCGCCCCTAGAACAGGTAAAAAAAAAAAAAAAAAAATTCATTTCAGACCTAAAATATCTATTTATGCATCATAGATGCTACCTGTAAAAAAAAAAAAAAATTTTTTGATCCGAGCTCCCGCGTTCCGTGTGGCGTTAATTAACTTTGTCTATATATATATGATATATGAACTATATATATATATATATATATATATATATATATATATATATATATATATATATATATATATATATATATATATGGAGGAACGGAAGAAAGAATGACCAATTTTCTAAATCTTATATTCTTTAAAATTCATAAATAATGGAATACATGAATAAAGAACTAATGGAAATGAACTACAATAGTTTAGTGGAATATGAATGAAAGGAAGGAGCCATGGACGGCTTGGTTACTCGTTAAAATAAATAGACTTTCTATTAAATTTTGTTTTTTTTTAAAACTAAAAGAATACCCCAAGGGTATACCGCACCGATGGTAGGAGTCGGGCTCTCGGCCTTCCGGGAACTACGGGGTAGGACTTATTGGGAGGGTCTCCGGAACCCCTGCCCTTGGTATTTGGTGTCGCGGGGTTCCTCCGCCCCTCTACGGGGTATGGAAACGTCCCCCCTGTGTTCCTCGTCGCCTCGAGCCCCCTACATTGCCGTTTAATACCTTTACAACACATATATAAGGCAGGAGAGGAGCAGAGACAGGAGAGGAGCAGAGAGCATATATATATATATGAGAAAGAGAGTCCCCTGTCTAAAAAAATTGCCAATATTTATTTTATTTATTTTTTTTATTTTTACATTTTCCCAACTAAAATTTTACCAGGATTCCAAATATTCTTTGCTAGAAGCATTAGGTTTTTTTTTTTAAAGTTTCCGCAATAAAATTTTGCCAGAATATTCTTTTTCGCTGTAGCCATTGTAGTTTTTGAGATATGGATTTGTGGTTTTAAACCAACATCACCATGGTGAAATTCCACTTTAAAACCAATAATCCATATCCTCAAAACCACACAGCTGGCTGTGAAAAAAGAACACATTGTCGGAATCCTGGTAAAATTTTAGTGCGGAAAATGTTTGAAAAAAAAAAAAAAAAAAAAAAAAAAAAAACATCCTTAAAACCACAATATAGCTACAGCGAAAAAGGAATACATTTTGGAATCCTTGTAAAATTTTAGTTCGGAAAGCGTAAAAAAAAAAAAGATAAAAAAATTATTGTTAATAATTATAGTGATCTATGAGGAGAAAGCCTATTTAAGACCTTTATACGTTACTCGTTAAAATAAATAGACTTTCTAGTATAGTTAAGCTTTTTTTTTTTCTAAAGAATTCCCAAGGGTATACTGCAACCGATGGGAGAAGCCGGGGTCTCTCGGCCTGGGAACTACGTAGGACTTTCCTCATCTCCTCCGGGAGGGTCTCCGGAACCCCTGCCCTTGGTATTTGGGTGTCGCGGGGTTCTTCCGCCCCTCCCATACGGGGTATGGCCCCCCCTGTGTTTTCCGTCGGCTCGAGCCCCCTACATTGCCGTGTAATACCTTTTACAAATAATATATATATATATATATATATATATATAGAGAGATATATGGAGTTAGTAGAGAGTATATATATATATATATATATATATATATATATTGGAAGTTGGCGCACGAAAAACGCGAAAGCGTTTCCTCACGATAAATGCGAAAACGGTTAAAACACCCAAAATCTGAATTGAACGAAGTACAACAA